>VMDO01030849.1:0-20772 GCA_007922755.1 Pedetes capensis
TCGGGGTCAAATTTTTTTGTGTTTTTTCTTACATTTTAATGAATATTGCCAAATAGCTCTTTACAGAGGCTCTACCAATTTACCTCTCAACAACAATAATATACTAGAAAGTCCATTTCTCCATTCACAGGATGTTAACAATTTAAGGAATATTTTAAAATGACATCTGAAATGTAGCCTCATTTGAGAAATATTTCTATGCCTGATGAAGAAAGCATATTTAATTGACTTTGAATAAAAGATAATCATGGGATGCTTTTATTTTAGATTTTTAAAATATAGATCTTGGAACTCTTAGAAAATTAAGACAAAACATAGGAGAAAAATTAAAGGTATCAGCTAATGTGACCAACAATTTTTCTTTCTGAACGAAGAGTACTAATATTTCAATGTCTCACAATAATTAACAAGTTAATTTCACTAATTTATCTCCTTAAAAAGTTTAATTATTTCTATAGATCATTGTATATCCCCTTACATCCAATTAGAAAATATAAGTAGTGGACCTATGGAATTATAATTTAACTTATATTACATAATAGTTTTATAGAAAGCTCATATTATAAAAATAACTTGACTCTGGACTCTGATTACTGATCTATGGAAAAATAACTGGACTCTTTGATTACTGATCTGTAGATTCCTACAGACTACAATTATAGAGGACTAATGATAAAGCTCCTAGAAGGCCCCTTTGTCCTGATTCTAGTTAGGCTCATTACCACTGGGTCAGCGCAGGAGCTATGCTAAAGGAATGTGCTGTGCAGGGCTTCCCTGTCATTAGGAAAAACAAGAGAAAACAAGTCATCTCAGAAATTTTCTGGCAACATTGTCACATGCCCTCACAGTTAAACAAAGTGAACCTAATACCTAGGAAGGCATATTTTTTTGAAGATTATATGCTACATAGATGAAAGATGAATATTTTTTCTTCCTTTTTTTCCAGTTGTGGCCACTGAAGCTTTGAACACCTGCTTCTCCTCCTGGCTTTGTTACTCTCAATAAAGAAAGACATTCCTGTTGAGAAGGAGTGAGAGGTTAAGTGTCCAGATATATTGCACCAAAGCATAAAATTGTAAAAGGAAAAAGAAAGCAACTATAAAATAGTTTCATTTAGGGAGCTATTGTTTAGGGGAGGTTTCATCCTGGAATTTGTCCAAAGGGCTTCCATAAATGAAAAACAGAAGCGAAAATTCAACACTGTGAATGAGAGCCTTCTTTGGGAATCTTCTTTCCCTTATGATTAATTTTAGCCTTATATCATCCTCTGAGTTCTTCCTGTATAGGATAATTGGATGGATAGATAGATGTATAATGAAATAAATGAATGAGTGAATGAATGAATGAATAATACATAAAATAAGGGACAGATATGAGCTGGTGAGAAAGGGAGAGAGGTTGTAAAAATAAAAGAAACTATGAGAAACACTGGAGAAATAATATCTGAAGGTAATGGTGATGAGAATAGATGAGTCAGTGAAAAAAAGGCACATTGTTAGTAATATTTATAAATCTAGAGTCTCTAAAAAGGATAACAATCAAACTTCGTATGCCTCTCAGAGATAGTCTGTGTGTTCAACTCAAAACAACTCCATGGAACAGTACTTTAAAATTGAGTAAAGTATTAGTTGTATGCCTGCAGCCATACCACTGTGGCTTCTGACCCCATCAGATCTCAGAAGCTAAGCAGAATTAGGCCTGGTTAGTACTTGGATGGGAGACCATTTGGGAACATCAGGTGCTGTAGGCTTGGGAGAAGGACCCAGCAAACCACTCACCAAAATCAATCCACATTGAAAACCCTATGGATAACAGAGAAGCACTAACAATAGTGTTTGGCCTGTTGTACTTATGGTAGCTATGAGTTGGACACTGACTTGAGGGCACGTAACAACAATAATGATTTATATATTATTTTATTTGCATATTGGCATTGTTTCCTCTAAAAAAGTTAAAAATCATGATTTAAAATTTTTTTTCTCTATCATATTTGAATATCATACCTAAAATCATTTCCCTTTAGGTAAAGTTACATAGCTAAGCTCAAAAATTCCATATGAACAAACTAAACTGACACACATACACAAAAATTTTTGCATTTTTATCTATGTAAAACAAAGTAACCAAGTTAGGAAATAGAGACTAGAAAATGGGTTTTATAACTGTTCTAAAGTAAATGCATAGTTAGATCTGAACAGAACAAATCCCCAAACTGTACAAGTTTAGGAAATTCTCTTACAGGCAAATATTTGATATATGCATTGATACTGCTGTTCTACACTAATTCTAGTATCTGACATTGCTAAAGTACTCTGTCTCCAATATGTAATGTCACAACTATTCATGTCACAATCAGACATTTCTTAGGATTAAGAGAAAGGATACGGAAGCTAAACAGAAACAGGAGGGGGGATAAAGTAAGCTGTCAAAACCAGTGCTCAGTGGTGGGTGAAAATTCAGAGATATAAACACTCACATGTACATATATGCTGTATATTTTGAGGTGAAATTCAAAGGAGTCCAAAGCACCACATTAGAAGAGAGAAAATTGTAGACATTTCTGAATACTGATAGCAAAGAACTTGTCCTTCTACTAGATAAAATAATATTGAAGTTATTATTTTTTAATTAAAATGATCATAATAATTTGCTCAAATAGATTCTTTACCACTGTGGTAGTACTTTTAATTAAAAGAAAAATAAAAACTAGAAATCACAGTGTGAGAAAGGGGAACTCAGAGTATGCACTTGATGTTTGTATCTCTGAGTTTTCTGCACCTAGTACTGGTTTCAAAGGTGGTGACAGAACATTAGCAGGTGTGTGGCTGGTGGCTTTTGTCATCTCCTTTTTTTAGAGTCTGTTGCTGGTATCACTTTTATCTTTGCATTTTTCTATACTCATTTTCCTCATTCAATCAGATGGTTTTTAGAATCTTCTCCAGCTGTGGGAGGGATGGTAGGAGAGGGAATTCACCTTTGTTGACATTTAACTGAGCCCTTTACACCTCTTAAGTCACATTTACACAATACAATGCTTCTCTTTTTGCAGATAAAGAAGTTAAGTTTCAGGAAAGTTGAGTAGCTTTCCTCAGACAGCTGAGAGTAAAAAAGACAGCTGAAAGTCAAGTTAGCAATCCTTGCCCTCAAGCTTTATCCCAATATGGTGCTTAACATTTTGACTTTGCCTAAAATTGTGCAGGTCTGATTTGAACAATATTTGGATTACTAGAAATTCTTTTCAAAATGTTACCTTCCCCCTCTGTGGCTGTTGAGCTCTCCATTTGATGCTCTGCTTTGCTGAGACTGGTGTTTGTTTAAATATTTCCTCAAAGACACACTTCTCCATGTGAAAAACTGAAAACATTAAGAAAGATATAGTTTCCTTGAAACAGATGAATAAATGTGTTCATACCTTTATACCTGGCTTTTTAAACATTCACTACTATACAAAAACAAGACTCAGTCTCCTGCAAATTAGAGTGAAGTTTGCAAGCTTTCATGACCGAGGCCAAGCCAGCT
Source organism: Pedetes capensis (assembly GCA_007922755.1). Classification (NCBI taxonomy): domain Eukaryota; kingdom Metazoa; phylum Chordata; class Mammalia; order Rodentia; family Pedetidae; genus Pedetes; species Pedetes capensis. Next base: position 3,520 of record VMDO01030849.1, read on the forward strand.
TCTTCCTAGCAAGCAGAAAAGCCATTGCAAGAAACACCTGTTACTGGGCAGTTCTCCTCCATGACTAGGTGCCACCCCCACTTCAGAGCTGTCACTTTAGCTGCTTCTAAGCAGACATGACATCACTGGGGCCTTTAGTCTTCTGATGTGGAAGTGAACTCTGAGGTGTGACCAGCCCTCCTGTCAAATATCTGTAATAGAATATGGGTTGGAGAATAAAGCCAGTCATTTTTTGGGCAGCATGCTAGGTACTGGTGTGTGAATACTTGAACCTAACCTTGGGGAGCAGAAGCAATAAAGCAGGATCATCCAGGACAATCCTCAGTAGCCTCATGTGACTATTTAAATAGAAATTAATCAGAATTTAATTTATACTAGCCTTACTCCAAAGGTTCAATAGTAACAGATGGCTAGTGGTGGTCCTATTAGCCCAGATTTTAGAACATTTCCATCAGTACAGAAAGTTGTATTGAACAGTACTGGTCTAGAGTGAAATGGATATCCAAGAAGCATGTAATGAAATTAAGAATCACCTGCATGGACAGTAATGCCAAGTCAGTGAGGGAGGGGAGTCCAGAAATGTCTCCAGTTTTTAAGTTTGGCCATGGGAATTGGGAATAGCTGGAAATATATAAATATATACAGACATACTAGAAGTCTCTATATATCTGGATCTGTTTCTAGAATTTCCTCTCAGTGCTACCTGTGTCTTTATCATATGCTAGTATCACTGCTTTAGTTATATATTTGTAATAGATTTTTACATTGGCCAGCATTAGTCCCCCTTATTTTTCCTATAGAGTTTTTTGTGTCTTCTTGTGTGCTTATTTTTTTGTGCAAATTTTAAATCAACTTGTTTAGCTTCAAAAAATTTCATGCTATTTTTGTTTTGCCATTCATATTTTTATATATTTATGCTTTGCATTTAAAATATTTTTTCTGATTTTTTTGTCCAGTACTGGGGATTGAACCCAAGGCCTCAAGCATTCTAGACAAGTGTTCCACCACTGAGCTGCACCCTAAATCCCTTTTATATTTGTTATTTTGAGATACGGTCTTGCTAAATTGCATGCTAAGTTGCACAGGTTGACTATGTCCTCAAACTCATGATCCTCCTGCCTCCACCTCCAGAGTTGTTGGGATTACAGGTATGTGTCATAGCAAGTGGCTTATTTTTCCATATTTTACCCTAATATTTTTCAACATGTCTTTGATTATAATGGATTGTTATTTGTATTTTCAGTGCAATTTCAGTAAATAATAAATCAATAAAATATACTTATGTAGTTCTTTTCAATATTAAAATCATGTAAATAACATTTATTAAACCTATTGTGTATTAAGGACATTATATACATTCTCATGTAATAAAATCTCCACAAATATAAAGGTTATAAATTATTATTTGTTTTATAAATGAGAAATATGAGGCAGACAGATTATTAAACTTGTCTAGGATATTTAGCCTGCAGCTGTAGCCCTGTGGCATCCAATCCCCTTAGATCTTGGAAGCTAAGCAGGGTCGGGCCTGGTTAGTACCTGGATGGGAGACTGCCTGGGAACACCAGAAGTTGTAGGCTTGGGAGAAGGACCTGGCAACCCCCTCCCAAAAATCAATCTGCCATTGAAAGCCCTATGAACAGCAAAGAAGCACTGACAATAGTGTTTCGCCTGTTGTACTCAGGGTCGCTATGAGTCGGATACCTACTCGACGGCACCTAACAACAACAGGATATTTAAGCTTAGTCTATCTAAAATCAGAGCCTTGCATAAATTGAAAATGTAAACTATTGTTTATTTAAAAAGTAACATTGACCAGGATCCAAGTAATACGTAATTCCATAAAGAGAATATATTTGATTTCACTAGAATTATATCTAGCAGAAAAAAAAATACAAGAATGAATTTTGCTTAATGTGATTTTAAAAGGTGAACGGCTATTGGATTGAATATTATAGCCTAAAATGAAATACCTTTGTCTGAACCTTAAGAAAGTTGTGTTCCACTCTAGTCGTGGCTATTGTTTAGCCAGGCACATCTTTTTGGGACAGTTGGTCCTTGACTGTGGCTCACATTCTATGCTGTGCAAGGGCATAGCTATACTGTTTATTTCTCAGAGTTCTTGTGCTAATACAATGAGCAAAACTATATAATGATGCATGAAGATAATAGAAATATTTAGACCAATGGTGTCTAGAAAGCAATCAAAGCAAATTAATATACTGGCTTCAGACAAAAAGACAATTCAATCACACGTCAACTTTTCTTTCTGGATCATTCTTCCTTCTTCCTTACTTAATACTTTTTGCCCTATTTGTACCAAATCAAACAGAATGCCTACATGGCCACTTCATACATCTCTAAGCAACCACATTTCTTCAATTTAAAATTAACAGTATTAATATATGCTGCCATGTATAGAAGACTCATCTCAAGTTCTAACAATTTCAAATCTTTTTATGTTAAAAAAAAAGTTTACCAAGAGATTCTGGAAGGACAAGTTCTTACAAAATGTATATGACTTGTATTCTCAGTGCTTCCTATTTTCATTTTTCTCACGGGACCTACACACTTCTGCTTCTAATATGAACATTTAGAAACACTCAGACAACTTTCAACTTTCAAGAGGGTCAGGATTTTTTTTTTCCATACTCAGGGTTTGAACACAGGCCCTCACACATGCTAGGCAAGTGCTATACCACTGAGCTGCACCCTCAGCCTTTTTTTTTTTTTTTTTTGAGACAGAGTCTCGCTAAATTACTCAGACTGCATCAGGTCTTGAACTTTCTATCCTCCTGCCTCCACCCCCTACCCCCTGAGGCCCTACTGTAGCTGTGAGATCTAAGGTATGTAGATGTTATACAACCCATCTGAGATTTTGAACTGAACCTAACATCAAAATTCACACATTTGAGAGAGCCATGTATTTGTCACTTCTACCCCTGTCCAAGCAACCTCATTTTAGTACTTTATTACATCAAAATTAAGCTACATTAGCCTCTGTGTCCCTCATGTGTCTGTCAGTTTGTTGTGGTGTCGGGGGTTGGGGGCTTGCATGTTGCTGTGATGCCAAAAGCTATATCACTGGTATTTCAGATACCAGCAGGGTTTCAGCTGAGGAGACACAGGTTTCAGGTGAGCTTTCAGACTAAGACAGACTAGGGAGAAGGTCCTGGAAGCCAATTTCTGAAACAATTAGCCATTGAAAACCCTATGAATAGCAGAGAAACACCGTCAGATATAGTGCCTGAAAATGAGCCCCCAGGCTGGAAGACATTCAAAAAACAACTGGGGAAGAGTTGTCTCCTCAAAGTAGAGTTGACCTTAATGACAGGAATGGAATAAAGCTCCTGGGACCTCCTTTTGCTGGTGTGGCATGACTCAAAATAAGAAACATAGTGACTGCAACAATAAGCTCAAACATAAAAAGATCATGTGCATGACACGGTTTTGGGTAGTGCTTTGCTCTGTTGTACATAGTGTTGCTATGAGTCAGACCTGACTCAACAGCACCCAGCAAGCCTCAGTGTAGCTCCTTTCTGAGCCACTGAAGATCCTCCCAAGGTCCTACACATATATCACCCCATACCACGATCTCTCTCCCACTAGTCCCACCTGTAAATTGTTTTGTCTTCACTGACCATTTATACCAGAGATTTGCACTTTCACTGAATTTTAGAATCACCTTTTTAGCTTTTAAATCACATAAACACTTGGCCTTCAACTTAAAACAACTAAATGAGATTTTCCTGGTGGATAGGGGACTGAACATTCACTTTTTGAATGTCAACTGGAGTGGAGGATGACAAGCTTAAATCCACACTCTTTAACCATCTGCCTGAGTCCTGTGGTCTGTACTATGTCTATCCACTTGGCTCTTATATTTCTGAATGTCTCTGTTATAGCAACATACATTGCTATTATCATTTAGAATTATTTTAGTCTTTTACTTTCAGTCATTTAATGAGTATTTGAACACTTACTGAGAGCCTATTATGTGCAAAACCTGATCCTCATGCTTGTCATATATGTGGTCGTTCCTTTCCAACTAACTGACACCACCCCAAGAAAGAGGGTTATATCTTATAATTCTTCTTCAAATATATCTAATGCAGCTATAAGTTCATTTTAGATTTGTTTGTGTGTGGTGTGAGGGGGTTGAAACCAGGGCCTCCCATATACTAGGAAAGTTCTCTACCACAGAGCTACACCCTCATCCTCTTTTTTATTTTTGAGACAGGGCCTCACTAAGGTGTGCAGGATTCCTTTAGCCTCAACCTTGCAATCCTCCTCTCTCAGCCTCCCGGGTCACTGGGATTATAGGTGTGCGTCACCACATTCAGCTTCATAATAAATCAATGTTATTTTGTTGACTAACTCATTTTACATTTTATTCTCTGAGTCAACCAGTTTTTCAACAAATATTTATTGAACTGCTATCATGTGGATGATACTTTGATAAACTCAATAGTTTTATTAGTTTTAAAGAATAATCTTCACCTTATATGGTTCTTGTATGGCTTTTTGCTTTTATGTTGTGAGTTCATTTTAACTCTATTTTCTATGGGACAATGTGCTGTCATAAACTTATCTTTATTAAATCCTTCTGTGTCAGATATTCTTCTGAGTTCCTAGTATCTCATAATTTCTTCAGTAGCCCAACTATAAAGAGAGAGAGAGAAGAGAGAGAGAGAGAGAGCACACTGTCATAGACAGTATCTTTTAAGGGGAGAAATGACTTTGCTGAAGGTTACTGGCACAGTAAAGGACAGGGATGGGACTGTAACCCAGACAGCCTGGTCCCTTTTCCCTCTGCTACAGAGCTGTCAAGGAGAGTTTTCAGACACAGAGATGATTCTCCAATTCAGGAAGCATACTTATGGCTTCTATAGACCATTGGTTATGCATAGTTACTGACTTTTTGAAAGACTTCCAACATAAATGTGAAAAAAACCTGCCGTTACTGGTATTACACATGGTTCTCACTCCAATGTCACTGATATCACAAAATATTTTGCAGAGTAAATTCTAGGAAATCTTAATAGTAGGCATCGCCTAATTGTTTTAACATTGTATCACTTTAGATTACTAAAGAACGTTTTGAAATAATGAACTCAACACTGCCCCCAGATGAGGTTTGCATTATTAAATGGCTGGGAGCAAACTTCTCTCTTCTAATTTCACATTTCATGATTTGTTCGAAGAGGAGAAAAGCAAAGGTTTCAGTTACTGAGTAAACAGGCTATAAATGTACATCCTGTGTAAAAAAGCAGAGTGTATGAAACCCAAGGAGTCTCAAGATTGAGGAAATGGGAGATGATTCACAACCTTTGTGCAAACACCTTTGTAAATCTTCTGGACATTTTCTTTCACTCATGTCATTTTCCTCCTTCCCACTTTCCTCTCTTTTCCATAATCCACTACCTTTTCTTTTTCTCTCTCTTCTATGACTCATTTCTGGATTTTCTTTTCAGTTGTGAACAAAATTCTTAAACACATATCTTAAGACATTATAGGAAAATTTAATAATCATAAAGCTTTTTCTTTTCTGAATTTATCTGTTTTCTTTATCAATCCTGCTCTATCTACATCATTTTGTCTGTCTTCATTCTATTGTAAAGTCTTTGTCTCTCAGCCTTTGCATACATGAAATCATAAAGTCTCTCCCATAATAAAACCAACTCCTTATTACGAGGACCTAACTTATTAGGGCCCTGCAGCTGTACCACTGTGGTGTCCCATCTTGTCAGATCTTGGAAGCTAAGCAACATCAGGCCTGGTTAGTACTTGGCTGGGAGACCACCTGGGAACACCAGGTGCTGTACGCTTGGGAGAAGGACCTAGCAAACCACTCCCCCCCCAAAAAAAAACAAAAAATCACTGACAATAGTGTTTCATCTGTTGTACATAAGATCACTATGAGTCAGACAACGACCTGATGGCACCTAACAACAGCATGATGTAGAATTATTAGCTATTTTATAGCTGCAAAATCTAAGGCATGTAGATGTTATGCACCCTATCTGAGAATTTAAACTGAGCCTGACTTCAAAACTCACACATTTGAGAAAGCCATGTATTTGTCACTTCTACCCCCATCTAAGCCACTTCATTTTAGTACTTTATTACATCAAAATTAAGCTACATTAGCTTTAGTGTCCCCTATGAATCTGTTGGCTTGTTGTACTGTGGGGGCTTGCATGTTGCTGTGATGCTGAAAGATTATCACTGGTATTTCAAATACCAGCAGAGACACCAATGGTAGACAGGTTTCAGCTGAGCTTCCAGACTAAGACAGACAACAACTTCTTAAGAAGTAGGTTCTTGTTTCCTGGAGCAATGTTAATACTGTGTTCATGTACATTTACTGTACAGATATTTATCTGACACTGTTATATTCTAAAATCAACTTGTCTTGAATTTCCCTATGCACTATTAATTATGATAAGATTTACAACTCCTTTGCAACATTAGCTTAATCAGGGATTCTCTATTCCTGGGCTGTGGACCAGGAGGACTATTAGGAGCAGAGTCACAAAGGAGGTGAGTGATGGACCAGTGTGTGAACTTCACCTATATTTACAGTGGCTCCACATCACTCACATAACTGCCTCAGCTCCACCTCTGGTCTGTGGAAAAATTGCCTTCTATGAAACCAGTTCCTAGTGCCAAAAAGGTTGGGGATCACTGAGTTTAATAATCACTTTGCAGAGTGAAATTGTATTTGCATTTTATTTGTCCAGAGAAATAATACACTTTCTATAATTTTATGTAAATTCAGAATAGCCTTTCTCACAGCTGTCAAGAGACTGAAAAATGAGTAATAAACCCATAACCCACTATCTCTTAACTGGCAGATTCACATCACTGACAGGGATTAACACTGTCCGTTACTAACACTCATTTTGCCAACTGAACACAAACCATAAAATGAGGAAATGTCGAGACTGTGCTTTCCTTACATGCTCCATCTTGTCAACAGACTTCAACTGTTTTAATGCATGCTCTTGAAGATAAGAGAGCACACCACTGTATAGATATGTGTGTGTATACATTCAGAATTGGTACAACAGCTTTAAACTGTCACTATAGCTTCCCAAACCACAAACAGTGGCTCCGCTATGCAGAGAGAGCAATTGAAGTATTTTAAGCAATTCTTTCACACAATGGTTTCTTTTCTGTTGACGTCTCCTGTGAGCCCTGCCAAGGACTAAAGGTCAAGGGCACTGTGGAGCAAGAGCTGCACCTCTGATCCCTCTCCCCTGCTGATTCCTGTACTAGCCTTCCCTGCTAGTCACAGAGGGCTCTGTGGTGGCTCAACACTGGATCCACAAGGTGAAGGATCTCATGGGCTCAGGGTATAAGGCTCACATTTCACACTTGATCTTTAATGAGCATTTCAATTGTTTAATACAAAAGTGTTTAACTAAACATACCAGTACTTAAACAACTGCACTTGCCAAAGCAAATTACACTTAATACTCAGAAAGATTCCTATAAGGAGCAAATAGTTCTCTCCCTACAAATGCTCCTTCCTTTTTGAAGTGCATAGCTGCTGCTGATGATTAATTTAAAGGTGAAAATGACCAAGCATTTTTTGAAGCTTATAGTAAGTATGGTGGTGGCAGAGTAAAATTTTTGAGGTCAGAATAGCCCCAGCCTGGAACTCACTCGGGAGATTTACCTAATGTCTCTGAGATTCAATTTCTTCAATCAAATGAAAGGAAGCAATATGTGTGTTATATATTGAGTGCGGGGCCAAACCACTGCCCTTTACTGGTAGCTGTTTGGCACTCTACAGACACAGCCTTGGGAGGAGGAGGGCAGGTGAGATGTGACTGTGAGGTAAAAGGTCTGGTAGACTCTAGACATTTAGCAAATGTTAGCTCCTGCCCTGAGTGTGGAAAAAACAAGTTCACAAGTTTTTTGCCTTAGATTTTATTTTTGTTCTTGTAGTACTCAGGGTCAAACCCAGAGCCTTGCACATGCTAGGCAAGCACTGTAAAACTGACCTATATGCCCAGCCCTTAAATTGGTGAGACAGGGTCTATGTAGCTCAGGCTGACCTTGAACTTGCAATTCTTCTGCTTCAGCCTTCTGAGTGTTGGGATTATAGATGTGTACCAACATCCTGACACAAGGTTGATTTATTTTAGAATAATTTTTCTGTTATTCTTGAGAGAAATTGCCAAATTTAAATTATAAGAAAGTAAAGTTTCTGAGGCAATTTGTAAATCTTTTTGAAACAGCACATAGAGTGACCCTTAGATAGTTTAAGTGGTAATTCAAAAGACAGGAGTAATTTAAATCCAATTACTTAAGTTCTATTACTCAATGTTTAGTGGTAAAATGAAAACAAGAAAGTTACATGCTAAGTGCACATATTGTCTTTTAAAACTGTTTTCTCTTGTAGCATAGAGACTTCATTTATTGCCAGAAATGTCTAATGTATTTTTCTCCTCTGAGCTTGTGAAGAAATACCTAAAATCGTCAACACCATCTAAACAGAAACTAGACTTTTTAAGCTTAAGTTGTAGAACAGAGTGAAAAATATCCTGTAATAATAAAGAGCAGTCTCCACCTGCTTGCTGAAGATGCAGGTTTAAACTTCAATCAGCAGAGAATTGCAGCTAGATATACTCACAAACGTACATTGTTAATGCAGCCACAGGAGAGCTCCAGCAGAGGTTTCAAAGAATTACAAAAGTCATACCACAGAAACCAGTTTATGACCGGAGCTAACTTAATACCCACGCAGCTGTGAAGTCAGTCAAAAATAACAAAAGGGTCATATCTATGTCATGTTAAGAAGAGGCATTGCTCACGGCTAACTTTCCCTTTACTGGTGGCTGTTTGGCGCTCTGCAGATACAGCACCAGGTGTGTGGTGGGTGAGATGTGACTCTGAGCTCGAGCACACAGAGTGACCTTTGGAAGCTGTGACTCCAGGTCCCAGGTGTCCTGCAACTGAGCTACCAAGAACTGGGTAATCTTGTCTGTGCCTTTGACTTCTAATTAATAAATAAAACCTGCAGCTATCTTAACCTCACTTCTAACCAACTCTTAGCTTAGTTTTTTCTGGAGTGGGAACCATGTCTGATTCATCTTTATATGTTCCCAGGGATTTATCGTATGCTATGGATTCACTAATGCCTTTTCCAAACTAAACTCTATAGTCATTCTGAATCCCAATTTAGCTCCTTAGCTGTTTGATCTTGGGTAAGCTATTTACTTTCCTCTCTGAAATTTGGCATTATACTAGTACTTTCCAAAGAAGGTTGTCAGGATGGTGATCTAAGGTAGTATTTTTGTAAAATAGTTAGAACACTACCTGTCTGCAGGAGGCAATTTCATAGTCTGTTAAATGAAATGAGTACAGCCCTCTATCTCTTATTCAGATGCCAAAAATCTTAAACTTTGTGTTAGGTGCTGTGGAGTCAGGTCCAATTCATAGAGATCCTCATAGGGTTTTCAGTGGCTGATTATTTTCGGGATTGCTTCAGGAGTGGATTGCCACATCCTCCCATTTTTGCGGTGCTGGGATCGAACCTGGGTCCTCACAGAGTGTGGAGCAGTACTGTACCAACTGAGCTAAACCCCAGCCAATCTTCAAGGAAGCAATGAATAATCAAGGTTTTTAAGATCATAACATTACTTTCTTTATTTTAACAAAGTTATTAAATGGTTATCCAAATGTATATGTAAATAGTACATATAATACATAAATATATAAATCAAATATACTATACACTATTTATATTTTATTTAACTTGCTAATGTTCAGGGTTCTACTTCTAAGTGTTTCAAGTTTAAATATCTGATTGGAGAGGTGTTTACTTTCTCTTTGCATATCTATACAAATATACGAAGATGTAGACAAGTAAATTTATTCTCTTACATATATGAAAATAGTTTGGGGCTGGGGTTTAGCTCAGTTGGTACAGTGCTGCTCTGTGATGAGGCCCTCAGTTTGATTGCCCGCACTGCAAAAATGTCAGGAGAAGGATGTGGCAATTCACTCCCGAAGCAATCCTGAAACAATCAGCCATTGAAAACTATGAGGGTCATTACGAGTTGGACTCAACTCGGCGGCACCTAATAACATAACATTCTCATACTACAACTGAGTAATTAAGGTTATTGTTGACTTATTAACATATCATCTAAATTACATTATTTTCAAGTTATAAAAAGTTTGACTGTAGAAAACAGTCCAGGCAAGATAGTCACCTATCAAAATAATTTATATATAAAGAAGCAAAATTATGATGTGATCTCAGACTGAAATAAATATATTTGTGATAGTCAAGTGTTTTTTAAAATTTTTTGGTGATGAGATATATTTTCTTCACTCATAAAAATATTTTAAGAGAACGATTTATGAGCCAGGTATGGTAGCACAAGCCTGTAATCCCAGCGACTCAGGAGGCAGAGGCACAAGGATCACAAGTTCGAGACCAGAGGCAGTCTGTGTAATTTAGGGAGACACTGTCTCAAAAGAGTAAAAAAAAATGGACTAGGGGTGCAGCTTAGTGGGACAGCACTTGCAAAGCATGCAAGTGCGAGGCCCTGGGTTCAACCCCCAGTACTGCAAAAGAGAGAGAGAGAGAATAATTGATAATGAAACATAAGACAAAGGGACTATCATGATTTATATTAGAACTTTCATTATATCTTACATATGTGAACTTCAAAATTCTCCTTTCTTGTTTGTAGTTCAGAGCACAGCAGAGCTGGCCAGGCACTACTACTTTTTTCCTCTGCAGAGAAACTCATGTTTCTGTTGATGAACCTTGTGGGGTATATTCAAATATCTATATTTTAACATACTGGGAGATGTTTTGCCATTTTTGTTATTTCAACATATATTTGAAACTAGACTATACCTAGAGAAAAATATGTAAACATAATCTATGGACCAGTTGCACAAAGTATATGACTATTTTATTAAAAACTATATCAAATAACCAGTAGATGTGAAATGCACTTTTAGTTACTGATTTGATCAATCGTTTGGTTGAATAGAGTACTCTAACTTTTGATTATTAAAATATATAGGGCTGTATGCCTGAGGCTTCAAAAGCAATAACTTTTCTTTTGTGTCAGATCCATAGAAGTGAAAATACTGAAGAAATATGTTCTTCTTTTGGTGCAGAATGAAATCATTCAACACAATGTCTGACATCTTTCCTATGGATTACAGGAAACATGGTGCTGCTATCTTATTTGCACTTTGAGTCAACTTCTCATTTAGCATTTTCTGGAGTGGGAGCCATGTGTGATTCATCTTTATACCAACCTAGGATATTTCTCATATGCTATGGACTAAATAAAACTATATTAACTCAAATGAGACAAATTGAGAATCTAGGCACGTAGTTCAGTATAGAAGGTGCCAAGCAGCATAGATGTACTTCAGCAATGGTCATACTATTTTAGAGTATGATTATGTTAGGTGCCATTGAATAAGGTCTGATTCATAGCAACCCTATGTACAACAGAGCTAAACACTCCCCATCACTGTGACATGCCTGGTACTATATCAGTGCCTGGTACTGTTATTCATAAGGACTTCAATGGCAGATTGCTCTGCGATTGTATAAGGAGTGGGCTGCCAGGTCCTTCTGTTTCTACAATGATGAGTATTGAACCCAGGGCTTGAGAGAGCACTGAGCAGCACTTTACCAACTAAGCTAATTCAGCCCATTTAAGAGTATAGGAATATGGTATTATCCCTTTTTGTTTGTTTGTTGTCAATATAGGGAAGTAAAATATCACATTTAGAAAAGTGATAGATTCTTACATGGGGATACAAATTCTATGCTTAACATATTAGTGTTATTTTTAATATCCTCCAATAAAAAATGCTTCTTGAGAATTATTTCACCCTTCACTTAGGTAAACATACTGCTCTTTGAAATACCTACACACACACACACACACACACACACACACACACACACACACGTTCTACCTATTTATCTATTAGGCTGATATTCCTCTCTTAAATAAAAATTGTTCTCCAGCTATCAAAGCTGTCTAACATTGGCTTAGAACTTCAATTAAAATAGAAGCTTACAAATGGCATATTTGGGGAGATACAATACTCTCATGTCACAAGTCAGATGTGAGATAACTAATGTGTAATGTTTATACACTGTGCATATAGAGGTTTAGTCATATGCAAGGATGAAGGCTTTTATGCCCAAATTAGTTATTTGCAGGTAAATACATTCAATACCAAACTTATGTTTATAAACAAGGCACAGGACACAGTTTCCTTGAGGTATAATTATGAGACTGAGTTTCATCTTCCATCATGACAATGCTCCATGTCCCACATTGTTTCTGTTATGGCAATTTCTGTAAAATAAATATTACAGTGTGTCCCTATCCATCTTATTCACCAGATCTGGCACCATGTGACTTCTAGCTCTTTGCCAAAGTCAAAATGACTATGAAAGGTTTTAAATCAATTCAGGACACAGAGGCAACCACAACAGAGCAACTAAAGACATGAAAGAGGACCTCCAGAACTGCTTCAAAAAGTATCAAGAACCTCTGGGTAAGTGTGTTCAAAGCCGGGGAAGGTACTTTGAGGGGGCTTAACTGCAATGAGTCTTTTACTGCAGCTTTTTTTAAACTTAAGTATTCACTGAATTTTTTTTCACATCCTATATATAGTATAATAATAATTGACTCATTGTATAGACATCCTTAACAGTAGCATTTAAATGTTATTTCCAACAATTAGCCAACTACTGAAGTGATCCAAGAGAAACTGAATGTGTCCCTAAACTATTGTAATAGTACTGAAATTAGAAAGAATTACAAAATTTTAAGACATGGTAAGGTGATGGAATTGACAGATCCATTAGAAAATGGGGAGATGGAGGGGTTCAGGATAATTGTGGAGTTTCATGCTAATTTCATGGGTTGATATTGGTGCTATTACTGAGATCAGGAGCAAAAGAAGAGGAGGAGATTTGGAGCTGAGAAAGCAGGAGAATCCTGGGAAGATGAGTGTAGTTTGGGATGTGCTTGAGGTGTGCATGGACATGTAAGGAAGGATATCCAGAAGCAGGATATCATTTATATGATAAGGAATTAGACTATAGTGACAGTTCTTGAAGGATTAGAATACAGGCAATTATTGAAGCCATGGTTATATAAAAGATCACTCTAAAAGATAACACAGAGTCAGAAGAAGAAAAAGCATGGGAAATGTTTCTCTAGATCATTAAATTTGTCACTAAGAGGTGTTCTTATTTAATCATTGAAATATTGAATATATGTACCATGATAGCATTAGGCAGTGGTCTTAACAACAGTGTGAGGCTAGCATGACTGCAAACTAATTTTGCTTTCTAAACCTTTAAACATCCTTTTGTTACAGTGTGGTTTCCTTACATTACCAGATAGAGCCAGTTGCTTTCACTTTATGCCACACAAACAAGCATGTGGCATGAGGTTCAGTCTGCCTAACCACACACCCCATATGTACTCATATTTTTGCCTAGACCTGCAGAACAAAGGAATTCAACTGGAATTATGAAAATCTTCTAACTTTTCACAGATGAAATACCCAGGAAATTATTGATATGCATGTTTTACTCTTGTTCATTCATCAACTTCCTCTCCACTTTGTCTGCAACAGTTGGCAAGAAATAACTAATTTGAGTTTTACTTCATTTCTCATCACTGATGATCTAGACCTCTAAGAGAGTTCAAGAGCTCACTAATCGTTGGATCTTTATGTTTGTTCTTTGTCTGTCCCTATCAACTACAAAGGGCATTCTGCTATCTTTAAACTCAACACTGAACTTTACCAAAGAAGGAGCTTTCCATGCAAGTCCCATAACAGGAAATGTTAAACTAAACCAATGTTTCACAACAAAATAAGCCCAGGCCAGACATATCATTATATATAATTCTTAAACTATTTTCTGAGGCCAGAAACATCATAGTACTTATTTTATTCTACTATGAGTTTGAGCCATTTTCTTTTGGAAAACAGAAAGTTCAAGAAATCCAAGTTATCTTGTAACATCTAATTTATCAACCATTCCTACCCCTTATAATTGAGGCAGGCCTCCAAATATTTTTTAAAAAAATTACCTCTCAGACCTGCTGGCCTTATGAAAATATCTAATTGTCTGTCAGCTTCACATGCATAGAATTAATCTTCATTTATGGTTTCATACACTGTGAAGTTCCTGTTAGAAAGCCAGTGGGTCCTCCTTCTCAGCTATAATATTAAGTTCTGTGACTTAAAGTGTCTATTATAAAGTCATACTGATTGTTTCTGAGGAAAGAAGCTATAAAGAGGGCATAATATCATCCATAATGATACAGATAGTACAGATAGAACACATGTCTGTGATATATGATGCTTTAAAAACATCCATGAGTCTAACAAGAACTTGCCCTGACTCTAAAAAGAAGCAAACATGACATGCACTCTCAGGATATTTCAGACAGAAACAGATTCTGAAGGTCTTAAGCTATTTGTAATGCTCAGAAATGAGTAAGGAGGGAGGCATTTTAAGGACCTTCCTGACTGCATTTCTAATGAAATGTGAAGCTAGGTGAAATTTTTCGGAAATTATGTTTTAATACGGTGAAAGTCAGACTTAGAAAAATGGGAAGAGAACTACTACCTATTGATAGTAGCTACTGAGAAAGAGATTGTTTCTTCATGATCCAGAGAAGCATTTTTCCCATGATAAAACATGAGAAAAATCACATTCTCTCTCATATGCCCCAAGTAGTTTGATGTACCCTCACTTAGCATCACTTTTCTTTAATAGAATTGTGTTTAGATGAACAATGATGATAACTGTGATTGAGTCTGATGGCCCAAGATTTTCAAGCAGGTCTGGTGGTTTGGTATTTACTTACATTCTATTTAGTCCAAATTAAAGGAAATATTTCTCTGTCCTTTGTGTGAAATAATTTTTAAAAATTTTAAATTTAAATATACTTAAGTTTACTAGGTTTACCTAGTAAACTACTTACCTACATTTACTAAATGTTTACTATTTACTTAAATGTTGGATTGTTGTTGCTGTTAGTCTGATTCATAGTGACCCTATGTACAACAAAAGGAAACATTCCCTAACGTTGTACCACACCAGGCACTATGTCACTCCTTCTCTGCTATTCATAGGATTTTCAATGGTTGATTGTTATAGGAGTGGGCTACCAGATCCTTCTCCCACTTTTGCCGTGCTGGGGATCAATCCCAGGGCCTCAGAGCACTCTACCAACTAAGCTATATCCCAGCCCAAAAGTTCAATACTAATGAGCTAATATTTCATAAATATTCAACCTTTAAGTTCCCACAGGATTACTGACATTGCATATGCTGTATTGTGATTTAATAATATATTTGTCTATCTTTCTTTGAACTAGAGCTTTACAAGAATAAGAAAATATGCAATGACCAAGTCTTATTCATTTTTATAAACTCAACATCCAGGAAAGTAGCAAGCCCATTAGGCAATAATAAGTATTGACAGATTAATGTACTAGATAGAATAAATAGACTAAATCATCCAGGTGCAGTGGTGCATGCCTGTTATCCCAGTGACTTGGGATGTGGAGGCAAGAGGATCACATGTTAGAGGCCAGAGGCAGCCTGCATAAATTAGCAAGACTGTTTTAAGATGAAAATAAAAAAGAGGGTGGGATGCAGCTCAGTGGTAGAGCATTTGCAAAGTGTGTGCCAGGCCCTGGGTTCAGCCCCCCAGTACTGTTAAATAGATAGAGAGATAGAGAGACAGACAGACAGACAGATGGATGGATAGGCACACAGGCAGGCAGACAGAAGGACTAAATGGACAGAGATGTTATTGTTAGAAAGAGAATACACAATGAGTATGCAAAGTGATTAGAGTACATATAGGCAACAATTGCCTTTAGGTTTAGTTCCAAATAGATCATTTACTACCTATATGGTTTGAATATATGTTTTGGTTTTTGTGAACTTTAGTTTCCTTCTCTAGAGGGGGATGGTTAAGTCCCTTGAGGATAATATGAAGATTAACTGAGAAAATTTATATAAATCACTTATCATGGAATATGGTTGGTAGTATAGCTCCCAGTCATTTACTGGGGAAAAAACATGAATTAAATTTAATATATATTATACTATAATATTATTAGTATATTATTATATATAATATTTATATAGGTATGTGTATATATATGTATGTATGTATGTATGTATGTATGTATGTATGTATATATGTGGTGGTAATGTTAGGTGCCATCAAGTCAGTATCCAATTCATAGCGACTCTACATACAACAGGTGAAACACTATTGTTAGTGCTTCTCTGCTATTCATAGGGTTTTCAATGGCTGATTGTTTTCTAGGAGTGGATTGCCAGGTCCTTCTTAGCGACCCTACATACAACAGGTGAAACACTATTGTTAGTGCTTCTCTGCTATTCATAGGGTTTTCAATGGCTGGTTGTTTTCTAGGAGTGGATTGCCAGGTCCTTCTTTGAAGCCTATAGCACCTGGTGTTCCCAGGTGGTCTCCCATCCAAATACTAATTAGGCTCAACCCTGCTTAGCTTCCAAGATCTGACAGGATTGGACACCACAGTGGTACAGCTGCAAGTATATTGTATGATATGTGTGTATACATATATATGTGTGTGTGTTGATATTTATCTGATATTTATCATATCTGATATTTATCTCAGTTGGTAGAGTTCTGCTCTGCAGTCTCTGAGGTCCCAAGTTCAGTTCCCAGCACCGCAAAAATGGGAGAAAGGACTGGCAATCCACTCCCAAGGCAATCCCCAAACAGTCAGCCATTGAAAACCCTGTGAGGGTCGCTATGAGTCAGATACCTACTCAATGGCACCTAACAACAACAACAATATACACACACCAATCTCAGGAGTAGGATATGGCAATCCACCCATAAAGCAATCCCAAGGCAATCTCACTGAAAACCTATTAAGAATGAGGTCAATATAAATGGACTAAAAATCGCATGTAATTGTTCTAACAAGATAGAAACAAAGACCACTACAGGAAATGTTTCTATCTTAAACAGAAATGGAACCCAAGGACATATAGAAAAATACTATACAGTAAAAGATAGAGAAGACTTGGATGGGAAACTTAGATAGGAAGGGGGGAGGGGGGAAACATAGAGGAGGGTAAGGGGTAACCTATATGAATAATGCTTATCAAATTGCATATATGAAAATTGTCACAACGAAAAGCATGTCAAAA
>VMDO01030850.1:0-20761 GCA_007922755.1 Pedetes capensis
TCAGGGCAGAAACTAATGACGTAGAAACTAAAAGAATAATACAAAGAATCAATGAAATGAAAAGCTGATCCTTCAAAGAGATAAACAAGATAGGCAAATCCTTAGCCAAACTAACAAAAAGAAAGAGAAGGTCCAACTTAATAAAATCAGAGACAGAAGGAGGGTCATTACAATAGATAGCAACAAAATACAGAAGATCATCAGAGATTTCTTCAAGAATTTGTACTCCTAAAAGAAGAAACAGAGAAATTCCTTAACACATATGACCTGCCAAAACTAAATTCTTAAAAAAATTATATATATATGTGTGTGTGTATATATATATATATATAGTTAAGCAGACCTATAACAAGGAAACTGTGGCAGTAATAAAGAATCTCCTGACAAAAAGAAGCCCAGGTCCTCATGGTTTCACAACTGAATTCTACCAAGCCTTTAAAGAAGATTTATCCTTCTCAAACTATTCCATAAAATCAAAAAGGAATACTCTCAAATTTATTCTGTGAAGTCAGAATCATTCTCATAAGCACACACACACACACACACACACACACACACACACACACACACACACACAAAGACCAATTTCTCTGATGAATATAGATTTAAAAAATCCTCCAAACAACACTTGCAAACTAAATACAGCAACTCATAACAAAAAAGATCATACACCATGATCAACTAGGTCTTATTCCACAGATGCCAGGCTGGTTAAAAAAACACACAAGTCAATACCTGTAATTCAGAACATAAATAGGCTCAGAGACAGAAATCACATAAACATCCCAAAAGATGCAGAAAAGGCCTTTGATAAAGTTCAGCATCCCTTCATTATAAAATCCTTGAAGAAACTGGAAATAGGAGGAATATTCTTCAACATTATAAAGGCTATATACAACAAACCTACAGCCAATATTATACTAAATGGAGAACAAGTGAAAGCATTTACTCTAAAATTAGGAACAAGACAAGGATGACCACTCACACCATCCTTATTCAATATAGTGATTGAAGTTCTAGCCAGAGAAATAAGTCAAGAAAAGGGATACATATATATATATATATATGTATATATATATATATATGAATATATATATGACTTAAGGTACTATATATATAGAGAGAGAAGAAGTTAAATTATCCCTATTTGCAAACAACATGTTCCTATATTCTAAAGACTCTACCAGAAAATTCTTAGATCTGATAAGTACTTTCAGCAAAGTAGCAGGATACAAAAATCAATATTCAAAAATAAGTAGCATTTCTATACCAACCATGAAAAAGATCAGAAAGAAATCAAAACAATCCCATATATGAACTGGGTGCAGTGGTGCATGCCTGTAATCCCAGTGACTTGGGAGGCAGAGGCAGGAGGATGGCAAGTTCAAGATCAGAGACAGTCTGAATAATTTAGAAAGACCCTGTCTCAAAAAGCAAAAAAAAAAAGGGGGGGGGGCTGTAGGTTAGTGGTACAATACTTGCAAAGCATGCAAGTGCAAGGCCCTGGGTTCAATCCCCAGCACCACAAAACAAACAAACAAAATCCCATTCACAATAGTTTCAAAAAAGAATATCTAGGAATAAATCTACCCAAGGAACCAAAACACCTGTATATAGGCTGGTGGAAAGAACTTTCTTGCTCGTGGATCAACAGAATTAATATTGTGAAAATGGCTACACTACCAAAAGCAATCTACAGATTCAGTGCAATCCCTATCAAAATTCCATTGACATATTTCACAGAAATAGAAAAAAAAATCCTAAAATTCATATGGAAATACAAAAGAACCCAAATAGCCAAAACAATCCTGAGCGGAAAGAGCAATGTAGGAGGCTCCTGACATCAAATTATATTACAGGACCATGGTAACAAAACAGCTTGATACTAGCACAAAAATAGACATGAATATCAATGGAATAGAAGACTCACAAACCCACACAGCTATAGTCACTCAATTTTTAATAATGGATCTAAAAACATACATTAGAAAAAGGACAGCCTCTTCAACAAATGGTGCTGGGAAAACTGGATATCCACATGTAGAAGAATGAAACTAGATCCTTATCTCTCACCCTGTACAAAACATGACTCAAAATAATGTAAAATCAGATACTTTGAAACTACTGGAATAAAATGTAGGGAAAAATCTTCAAAACATGGGCAAAGGTAAGTATTTTCTTAAAAAGAACTCCAATAGCCCAGGAAATAGTAGCTAGAATTGACAGATGGGACTATATTAAATTTAAGTTTCTGCACAGCAAAGAAAATAATTATTAAAGAGAAAGCATACAGAAAAGGAGAGAATCTTTGCCAACTATACATCTGACAAAGGATTGTTGCTTTGTTGTTCTTAATAGTTGTCATCAAGTCAGGTCCAACTCATAGCAATTCTCACAGGGTTTTTGATGGCTGATTATTTTCAGGAGTGGACTGCCACATCCTTCTCCCTGTTTTTTTTTTCCGGTGCTAGGGATCAAACCTCAGAGATTAGCCTCAGAGAACACAAAGGAGTACTCTAACAGCTGAGCCCAACATCAGCCTTGACAAGGGGATTAATACCTATTTAGAAAAAGAACTCAAAAAATCAAATGCAAAAAAATCCAATCATAAGTGGGCAATTGAACTAAACAGATAGTTTCAAAAGAAGAAATACAAATGGCTGAAAAACATGAAAACATGTTCAATATCCTTAGACGTAATTAGGTGCCATTAAGTCAGGTTGGATTCATAGTGACCCTCATAAGGTTTTCAATGGCTGTTTCAGGATTGTTATTCCAGAAAGGACTGCCACATTCTTCTCCCATTTTAGTGGTGCTGGAAATCCACCCAGGAGCCTCAGAAAATGCAGAGCAGTGCTCTACCAACTGAGCTAAACCTCAGCCCACCCTTAGACATAGTTGTTGCTGTTGTTAGGTGCTGTCGAGTCTGTGTCCAACTCATAGTGACCCTACATATAACAGGTGATATAATATTGTTAGTGCTTCTCTGCTATTCACAGGGTTTCAATGGCTGATTGTCTTTTCTTTGGGGGGTAGTGGATTTTCGGGTCCTTCTCCTAAGCCTACAGCACCTGATTTTCCCAGGAGGTCTCCCATGCAAGTACTAACCAGGCCTGACCCTGCTTAGCTTCTGAGATCTGATGCCACGGTAGTATGACTGCAGGCCCCTTAGACATTAGAGAAATGTAAACCAAAACTACACTAAGATTCCATCTCACTCCAGTCAGAATGGCTAGCATCAGTAAAACAAACAAGTGTTGGTAAGAATGTGGGGGAAAGGGAACACTTGCACATTTCTGGTGGGACTATAAACTGGTATAGCCATTATGGAAATCAGTATGGTGGTATTCTCAGAAAACTAAAAATAGAATGCCAGGGTAATGTGAGAGGTGAACAAGAGCAATGTACAATGAAATGCATGTATAGAAATGTCATAATGACATCCATTAAGATGTACACTAAAAATTACTAATAAAATGAGATTACTAGGGGAAAAATAGAACTATCATATGATCCTGCTATACCACTCTTGGTTGGTCATATACCCACAGGAATCCAAGTCATCATACCATAGAGACAGCTGTATCTCCATGGTCATTGAAGCATTGTTCACAATTGCAAAGATATGGAATCAGCCCAGATAACCATCAACAGAGGAAAGGATTTACAAATTTGGTATACATGCACAATGGAATATTATTCAGCCATAAAGAAAATTGAAATTACGTCACTTGCAGAAAAATGGATGGATCTGGAGATCATCATTTTAAGTGAAATAAACCAGACTCAGAAAGAAAAGTACCATATGTTCTCACTTAGAAGCTAGATTTATCTAATAATGAAAAATATAAATATACATGTATGCAAGTTTGAAAAATACATGAAGATGTATCTCAAGTGGAGAGGGAAATAGTGGGAGGAGGGTGGTACCAGCATGAGAGGGGAGTTAAAAAAGGAGAGAATAAGTGCAAAGTACATGACACAATCATATGATAATCCCATAACAAAACTCACCATACTAAACGTTTTGTTGTTTGTTGTTAGGAGCTGTCAACTCCTGGAAACCAGGTGCTGTAGGCTTAGGAGAAGGACCCGAAAATCCACCAACCCCCAAAGAAAAGACAATCAGCCATTGAAACCCTGTGAATAGCAAGTCATAGTGACGCTGTGTACAACAGAACAAAACACTCCCCAACACTGTGCTGTGCATTGCACTATTGTCAGTGCTTCTCTGCTATTCACAGGGTTTTCAATGATGGATTGTTTCAGGAGTGGATTGCCAGGTCCTTCTCCCTAGCCCACAGTGCCTGGTATTCCCAGGCAGTCTCTCATCCAAGGACTAACCATTCTGACCCTGCTTAGCAGCCAAGATTAGGCAGGATCAGATGCTAGGGTGCTATGGCTGAAGACATACTAAACATACTGCATGCTAATTAAATGATAATAGAAATTTAAAAATTAAAAGAGAGATATCAATAAATTATCATGTACAGGCCTTATCTGGATCTCAATGCAAACAAATCAACTATTAAAAAATGAGATAATCAGACAAATTTGAACACTAATTGAACAGCTGAAGAAATAATTAAGAAATTCTTGTTAATGTGTTTAGGTTTAATAATGATGCTTTGGTTATATTTTAAAAGAGTTCTTATGCTTTGGGGATGCATATTAATATATTTCAAGACCATAGAATATCATGAGATTTGCTTCAATAAAAAATGAGGTTGCTTCAAACTAATCTGGTTAGAAGAGTATGAACAGGCCAAAATTGGCCTTGAATTGATAATTAGTAAAAGTGAGTGATGAAACGGGATATGTTATACTATACTCTATGCTTTTTTTTAGCACTGAGGAGTAGAACTGAAGGGCTCACACTTTCTAGGCAAGCACTTTACCACTGAGATGCACTCCCAGCTCCTTTTTTATTTTTTTATCTTGGGACAGGGTCTCCCTAAGTTACCCAGGCTGCCTCTGGCCTCAAACACTTGCACTCTTCCTTCATCTGCTTCTCAAGTAGCTGAGATTACAGGTGTGCGAGACAGTGCCCAACTTTATGCTCCATACTTTTATAAATGTTTGAAATTATCCATCAGGAAGGGTTTAAAAAACACACATGGTTGATGGGAATGGTGGCTCATGCTATAATCCCAGTTACTTGGGAGGCAGAGGCTAGAGGATCTCAAGTTAGAGGCCAGCAGTAGCCTGTGCAACTTAACAAGACCCTGTCTCAAGACAAAAAGCAAAAACTAGGCTGGTGGTACACCTCAGCGGTACAGCACCTGAAAAGCATGCGTGAGGCCCTGGATTCAATCCCCAAGTGCTTCAAAACACACACACACACGGTCATGTGATTTTTCTATGCTAAATATATCCCAGCCAGTCCATCTATAATGAGCATGTTAGATTAACATTCCAGGTTACCAAGCCATTTGAAAATGGGTCCTGTGTTGAAAGAATAAACCATCCTATAAGTCTGACATATTTCCCTTGACGCTATTGTATATCATTTGTCAATGAATTTTAATAAGCACTAGGTGGCATAGTGATTGCTATGCTGAGCAGGCAAAAAAGAAAATGGATTATGCCACTGACAGGAATATCACCATCTATCAATACTGTGGCAATGGTTACATCATTTTTGAAATTATCTCATTCTTTAATAGATGAAAATACCTTTTTTCATTTTAAAGTTATAATGCTCCCTCTGCATGACAGGTTCACCTAAACTTAATTTATTAAAGCCTCTCTTTACATAATAGTAATTATCCTTGCTTTTTTTAATCTTTCAGTTTATGTTAACATGGCTGCACTCTGACAGTAAGATGATGAAATTAGTTTGAACTTCGCATAGCTAAGCAGAGGCTGAATTTTGTATTCTCCAAACTGGATGGACATAAAATATCCTGTATGCTGCAAAAATTAATATGAAGTAGCCCTGAGTCTTTTCTCTAATATCTGAATATTGCTTCTAGCTTCTCTCATGTCATTAATTCGTCCCAAATTTTATTTGACCTATCTCGATGTTCCTTCCATCTGACTTTTTTCCTAACCAAAATAGCATATCATTCTATTTTTATAGTATATAACTAACATAAGGAATCACTGAGATTCTAATTAATGGATTGTTATTTAGGTATCCAAATTCAAAACCAATTATTTTGGACAAGAAATAAATGTAGAACCCAGTGCTATGGTAGGAAGGACAGTGGATTTGGGCATCTGGAGATCTACTCTTCCTCATGGGACTCGTCCATTCAATTTGTTTCTCTAGGTTTCAGCATCCTTCATTCAATTCTTCATTGAATATATGTACCTCCTAAGTGACCAGATTTGTGCTGAAGCTAGGAATACAGAGGTGAGTGTGATATCACATTCATAAAGAGTTGTTTTTGTTGTTGTTGTTGTTGTTAGGTGTCGTCGAGTCGGTATCCGACTCATAGCGACCCTCGTAGGGTTTTCAATGGCTGAGTGCTTCGGGATTGCCTTGGGAGTGGATTGCCAGGCCCTTCTCCCATTTTTGCGGTGCTGGGAATTGAACTTGGGACCTCAGAGACTGCAGCGCAGCGCTCTACCCACTGAGATAAATCCCATACAGAGTTAGAAATCTTTAAGAGTTAGCAGGATGAAGAGTTGGGGTGGGGAGCAAAGGTTTTGGGCAAAGGTAAATTCAATAGTGCCAAAGACAGGGACCAGTATACAATGGAGAATACAGGAAGAAAATGAAGGAGAATACATGGAAGCAGACAGACATACCCATTGGATCACAGGATTGAGCAAAATGTCCTATTGTTTTAGGTGCCATTGGGTGGTATCTGACTCATAGCGACCCTATATATAACAGGCAAAACAGTATTATTACTGCTTCTCTGCTAGTCATAGGATTTTCAATGGTGGATTGATTTTTGGGAGTGGGTTGCTGGGTCCATCTCCCAAAATACTTCAAAAAGTAGTGTTAAATGTAGTGTCTGGCATAGGTAATGTTGTTGTTAGGTGCTGTCTGGTCATGTCCAACTCATAGAGATCCTCATAAGGTTTTCAATGGCTGATTGTTTCAGGATTGCTTTGGGAGTGGATTGCCACATCCTTCTCCCATTTTTGTGTTGCTGGGAATCAAACCCAGGACCTCAGAGACTGCAGGGCATTGCTCTACCAACTGAGCTAAATCCCAATCCTAAAATGTCCTATTAGATCCTTCCAATTCTGCATGCCTATGTAATTGTGTAACAGTGGCTGAATTAAGAGACTAGAATCTTACCTTTACCATTTATTATCACTATGACTATTTGCAAATTCTTTGCCCCTCTAAACCTCAGTGTCCTCATCTGTAGAATGGTGAGGATACCTACAAGTTGTGCTTAACTGTGACAACATACTTAAAAGCCTACATCTGGCATATCCAAAGCATTCTGTATATAAACAGTGCTGATTATTTCTAGCTTTTACTTTGCCCTGCTTAAAGAAACTCCTGCCTGTATTACCTTATTTTATCCCAACAAAAGTCCTAGGATCTATTTATGAGATTTATGACAGCATTTGTTTTATACAGGACAAAACTTAAACTCAAAGAAGCAGCACAGGATGTGAATGTAGACCCTAGTCACATTCAGTCCTCCTTTGACCATAACACAGTCTTCTTCTGTTTTCACTTCTTTTTGAATAAGCAAGGAATTTCAACACAGACTGGGGACTTGTACAGATTTGTTTATCTTGCAGCTCAAGATGTCAGATTTCCCTTTGGGTTTTGCTACTATTCAACAGATCGATGTTACGCAGAAGCATTTCCTCTCATGCGAAGCCTTCTGCTTGGAGTGTTAAGGTTATGAATGTCCTGCCAGTCAATGAC
Organism: Pedetes capensis; assembly: GCA_007922755.1. Lineage (NCBI taxonomy): Eukaryota > Metazoa > Chordata > Mammalia > Rodentia > Pedetidae > Pedetes > Pedetes capensis. The sequence continues at coordinate 7,847 of VMDO01030850.1, forward strand.
CTGTTAGAACGAGGATGGGTAAGTGCTTTTCATCATTTTTGTGTGCACCAGAGTCTCTTCTGTATTATTCTTCCATTACTATGGATTTTTTTGTGCTAATGCTTTCTTTACAAGCTATTTCTTAAGAAATCCTTAAAGCTTCCACTAGAAATTGCCTCCGTGGGATGACCTACTGTGAATAAAGACTCACTACCATCTCAGACTGTGACCTTATCATTTCTTGAAGATTCCATAGAAGCACAGACATGCCTAGTCTCGTTTTTACTTGAATTGCAGATAATCAAGAAAAACATAAAATTTATCATGACCTTTAGCAGCGGAGAAGAGGAGGTTGATAGGACCTAGAGACATGTTGCAACAGTCTCAACCACATTTAGGTATTTCAGAGTTACCTCTCTACTAATTAAAAATGATAAAATAGGACTTCTCTTTAGCTGGTGTGCAGGTAGGTGTGTGGGTAGAGTGACTCCAAATTAATTCCCTTCCAGGCAGAGTTCTTATTTGATCCAGAGGGAAGAATAAGATAATTTCTTTCTGATGGCCACTGGAAGGATACATTCAACTGATGGGTCTCCATAACTCTGTTAAGGAAACATTTCTCCTGCTATTCACCTAAAATTTGGGTAGTTGTTAAATGTGTAGCTTAGGTAAAGAAGTTTCCTAAATATTAGAGAGCCATTGTGACTGCAGTGTGTATCCCTTAATTTTACTAAAGTTTGCAGTTCCTGTTTCCATATATCAAACTTCCCATCTCCCCTACATTTTTCTTGATTCTCTCCACCCTAGTCAGATGGAATTGAGCCTAGCACTTGCATCTCCTGCCTGAACTCATGGATATTTGCACCTTCCTTCAGCTGGGTTTGACTTCATCAACTATGCATTTGTCACCTCATCTCCCTTTAGTGTCTACCCTAGGTCCCTACACATGGTATGCAGGACTCGAGGAAATATGAAAAGAATTGAGTTCTTTCTCCCACCTCAAACCAGAAATACTTGATGTAACAGAAAGATGATGCTTAGGAGAAAAAAAATGCATTCCTTTAAAGCCTTTGAAAAGAGATATTAACAATGACACTGTAGGCTTCAAATAGTGTATCTCAGACTCCTAAGCTTTTAATATAAGCCATAAATTTACGCATCAAATTGCTCTTGCTACAAAAGGAAAGAGTGAGTGAGGCTTTTGGTTATATGCTGATGATCCAGGTTGTTTTTATGATGGGAGAAAACCGTCTATCAAGAGACTGAGACTGCCGCATACTGCAGAGTCATTACCTCTCAGTGCAGGGCTGTCAAAGGTCTTGCTTTAAGTATATTTCTCTGAAAATTATCCCTGGCCATTTGCCTTGAATATTTCAAAAATAAGATCTTTAGTGAAAAAAATGCAAAAGAGGAAATGAATATTGACTCCAGGCATCAGACTGGCAGAGATTCATAGAATAGACACAGTAGCAGGGTGCTTGGTTTTGTAGGTTTCCTGACTTTTCACGGACCTCGGAATGATTTCTACTTTAAAGATAGATTTGGGAGCTTGGATGTCATCATCATTGGGGGTGTTGGCTACAAGTCAATCAATAAGCCCGTGGGTCTTTTCATCTTATCCTATGGTTTGGATCTGAAATATCCCCTGAAGGCAAAGTACTAAAGGCTTGGTCACCAGCCTATTGCACTACTGGCAGGTGGTATAATCTAGGGGTCTAGGGAAGGGAAGAGAGGTCCCTGGGACAATGTCCTTGAGGGGGATATTGGGACCCTGGACCCTCCTCTGTCTCTTCTTCTTGACCTCTCTGAGGTGAACAGCTTTCTTCTGCCACATGCCTCCATGATGATGTACTATGCTACCACAGGACCAAAAGGAATAGTGCGAAGTGACCATGGGCTGTACCTTCAGAAACCAGGAGCCAAAATAAACATAAACACCCTTTAGGTTGTTTATCTTGTCACAGCTACAGAAAGCTTGTTGTTGCTATTAGGTGCCATCAAGTCAGATCCGACTCATAGCAGCCCTGTGTACAACATAATGAAACACTATTCAACACTGTACCATGTACACAATCTTTTTGTTTGAGCCCAATGTTGCAGACACTATGTTCCTTTTCATTTTGAGTCATGACACATCAGCAAAAGGATGTCCCAGGGGCTTTACTCCATTCCTGTCATTAAGGTCAACTCTACATTGAAGAGGCAACCCTCCTCCAGTCATTGTTTGAATGCCTTCCAACCTGGAAGTCTCATTTTCTGACACTGTATTTGACAGTGCTTCTTTGCTATTCATAGGGTTTTCAATGTCTAATTATTTCTGCAGTGGACTGCCGGTTTCTTCTTCTGAGTCTGTCCTAGTCTGGAAGCTCAGCTGAAACCTGTCCACCATGGGTGACCCTGCTGGTATCTGAAATACCAGTGGAATAGCTTTCAGCATCACAGCAACATGCAAGCCCCCACAGCATAACAAGCTGACAGACACCTGACAGACAGAAGACTAACACAGAGATATTTTAAATTAAACATGAACACAATAAAAGGCCCATAAATTCTTGTGTTTAAAAACTGATGATACACATATTTTATGTGCAGTCTTTCTGTGAGGTACAGAACAAGAGTAGGACCCCTCCTTGTCTATGTTGGCCTCCCACTGCATTTACCAGGACCTTCCATGACTGATTAAGTCTCTCTTCAGTCCCTGCATTGTTACCCCATTTGCTTCAGCATTCTCAGGCTGGTTGAAGGCATGGTATTGTCTCTACTTTTCTCAGTTTATCAAAATCTTCACAAACTTGCCCCTTCTATTACTAAAGCCAGAATCGAATGACTAGTTGCATTTGATTTATATCTGATAACTGCCTTCAAGTTATTGACTGCCAGTCACTACATTTCTCCATAGGAAATTACATGCCTTTTATTTCATGGAGAATGTGAATTTTGTAGCAGGTTGAGTTTTCCATTTTTCTTTGGCTTCCTGGATGCTCAGCATCAAACTTGTAACCTCACTGAATAAACTTAAAGGGCCTTATGCCTCACATTGCTCCATAATATTTTCTAGCTGGTCTTTTGTTACTTGTTGTTGTTGTTAGGTGCTGCTGAGTCAGTATCCGACTCATAGTGACCCTCATAGGGTTTTCAATGGCTGACTGTTTCAGGATTGCCTTGAGAGTGGATTTCCATGTCCTCCCATTTTTGTGGTGCTGGGAATTGAACTCGGGACCTCAGAGACTGCAGCGCAGCACTCTACCAACTGAGCTAAATCCCAGCCCCCCTTTTGTTACTAGTGAATATGTATTTTCTCTGGCCTTGGTCTTTTTTATTACAGTCACATTATATATTGCTTTTAAACCATATAAAAGCCTTGATAGAATCAACAAGAGTATAAACAAATCCACCAGTTACAGACTGTAGTTCAGATAGAGTTTTTTTGGGAGGAGTGGGAGAGTAAAACTCAGACAAAATATTAATACTTCTTTAGAAAAATTGACCAGAAGTAAAATAACATCAGGCCTAATAATTATTCTCTAGTTATTTGCCTACAGTCTTACTATACTCTAATCCATCTAGCATCATGAAATTAATTATCTGCCTTAAGCACAGATTAGATCACTTTACTTATATAATTAACATAATCATGTTACTTATGCAACTATCTGTCTTAAACAAAGATGACATCATTTTACCTTCCTCTTCAGAATTCTTAGCTGGTATTACTACAGAATGAAATCCAAGTTCCTCAGCATGACATTCAAAGTCTTCACAACATGGCATCATCTTAACCAGTCAGCCCTCAGATCCTTGCCCACCTCAAATGCATCCTCCTCTCAAGCAAATTGGTACCATGTGTTCCTGGACATGTTTTGCCCTTCCCTCCTCACTTTTAAGACTTTTTCCTTCCCTTGTTTCAAAACATACAGAAAATAACCTTTGTCAGCCTTCTTTCTGACTTTGCATACTTCCAAGCCTGGGTTAATTTTAAGAAAATAAACTCATTAGTGATTATGAACATTTTATTGCATAACAACAAAGCAAATTTGTCTTCTAATTTTTTTGTTAATGTCAAAAATTCTTGTTTCACCACTTCTTCCCAAGCTCAGCTTAAGAACTACAGCTTGCCAGGCCTAATGGCACACACCCAGCACTTTGGAGGCTGAAGCAGGAGGATCAAAGAAAGTTCAAGCCTAGCCTTGTCTACTAAGCAACTTCCAGGCTAGCCTGGGATATACAGTGAGACCTTGTCCCTAAAAACAAAGGCAAACAACAACAACCTAAATAAATAAATAAATAAATAAATAAATACAATCAACTTCATCTTTTAGCTCCATATGGTCTCCCTTGTGTGGTTAATCTTACTTTCTAGCATTTTGGGAAGCAATACACCTAAATTATTGAGAAGTTTAACTTTGGAGACAACTTAATTTGGTTTCAGCCCTCTTACCTAACTTCATCTTTATAATATTGTTGTTGTTGTTAGGTGCTGTCCGGTCAGTGTCCAACCCTTTGTACAACAGGCAAAACAGTATTATCAGTGCTTTTCTGCTATTCATAGGGTTTTCAATGGCTGGTTGATTTTTGGGAGTGGGTTGCCGAGTCCTTCTCCCAAGCCTGGTGTTCCCAGGCAGTCTTTCATCCAAGTACTAACCAGGCTCTACTCTGCTTGGGGCTGAGATTTGGCTCAGTTGATGGAGTACCACTCTGCAGTCTCTGAGGTCCCGAGTTTGATTCCCAGCAACGCAAAAATGGGAGAAGGATTTGGCAATCCACTTCCAAGGCAGTCCCGAAACAATCAGCCATTGAAAACCCTATGAGGGTCACTATGAGTTGGACATGACTAGATGGCACCTAACAACAACAACAACAACAACAACAACAACAACAACTCTGCTTAGCTTCTGAGATCTGAAAGGATCAGACACCACAGTGGTATGGCTGCAAGCCTTTATAATATTAAGGCTTTAAAATATGTCTGCAAATTCTTTGCCTCATGAAAAATCAGAGTCTATGCACCCTCCTCTTGAAACTAGGTATATTTGTGACTTGTTTTTAACCATTAGAATGCAGAAGGGATGATACTTGGTAACTTGTAAGACTAGGTTTTAAAAAAAGTTGTGCAACTTCTACCTTGTTCATGGAGAAGTTCACTTTTGGAGTCTTAAGTGATCATTTAAGAAGACCAACTACTCTGAGGCCATTGTGCTATAAAGAAGCCCAGATCACATGATGAGGCCATCTGTTAAGTATTCCAGCAGGAATCCCCAGCTGAGGTCCCAGCCAAGAGCCAGCGTGAATTGCTAGACATGTGGATAAAGATACAGGGAGATGATTCCAGCCCTCAAATGTGAGGTTCTCATCTGCTCACTTAGTCTTCCCAGTTGGGGTCCCAAACATCATGGAGCAGACATAATCCATTTTTACTTTGCTGTGCCCAATTCCTGAAGTCCAGAACAAGGTCATAATAAAATGGTTGATTTAAGCTGCTAATTTACGGGGTAACTTTCTAAACAGTAATAACAATTAGAACAGAAGTTTGTTCCTAGAAGTATAGTGATACTATATTAAAAACCTAAAGCATAAGATATTGGCATTGAGACCACTCTTCGGTAGTGAGTGAATGGGTCTTAAAGAGGCTGATAGGGTAGTCCAACAATGCTGGGGGTGGTGTTAGTGAAGACTTACAGAAAAGGAAATGTTCTAAGTAGCTAGACAAAAGCAAAATCTTTTCAGCTAGTCTTGGAGAGTTTGAGCCATATTGTCACATATGGTAATATGAAAAAAGGAAATATACCTAAGGAATTCAGTGACCTATTTGAGCAGATTTGCCTATGAAATATTAAAAGAGCCACATGGCTTCTTCTTGCTGCCCATGATAAAACAGAAGAGAGCTCAGCTAAAATACAAACTGTTTCATTTGCAAGCAAAATTTGGGGTAAATACAAAGCAGCCAGAAGTTGTTAGGTTCAAAATTAAAGCTGTTTCTAATTCACAGAATATCCAAATGGCAAATAATTTTGAAATTAAGAAGTGGTTCCAGAGGAAAAGATCAAATCTAAAAGAGGAGCTCTAAGATCATTTATTGAGGCCTCAGAAAGATCTAAAGTAATGCTTCACAGAATCCTTCACATGTAGGAAAAGATCTCTAAGGATATTAAAGGCATATCTTGTAGACTCTCCCTCTCAAAGGGCTTCCAGTAGTCTTAAAACTCTTGTTATCCAGTAAACTTTTCATGGACTCCAAGATAAAGCAAGTCTTGTCTTAAAAAGAACTGCAGTTGTAGCTTTGATCTAAAGGTGTGAACCCAAATAAAACTGAGTGAAAACCCACAAAGTTTTAAGGGAATTGTATTGATGGAAACATTTCAGATTTTATTAAGAGGGACAGAAATAGTACAAGATGAAAGGAGGCCTTTGGACTATAGCTCCAGTTATGATGGGCAGAAAACAGAGTGAGAACTTTATTCAGTTGCAAACATGAGTTAATTCTTATAGGAAAAAAAAAAGATATCTTAAGGGATGGAACCAAGAGCTCAGAGGCCAGGGAAGCACAGAGGCAAACTCCTAAAAAGTGGAATTGAGCTCTAATCATGGATATGGCAATATATGCCTGACTGGGTGTCAGAATTGCTATGAGTCAGTGACACCATGTATCTGTCAGCTTGTTGTGCTGTGGAGTATTGTGTGTTGCTGTGATGCTGAAAGCTATGCCACCTGTATTTCAAATACCAGCAGGACCACTCATGGTGGACAGATTTCAGCTGAGCTTCCAGACTAAGACAGACTAGGAAGAAGGAACCTGAAGCCCACTTCTGAAACAATTATCCATTGAAAACCCCATGAATAACAGAGAACCACTGTCAAATATAGTACTGGAAAATGATCCTCCCAGGCTGGAAGGCATTCAAGGAACGACTGAGGAAGATCTGCCTCCACAAAGTAGAGTCAACCTTAATGACAGGAATAAAGCCCATAAAACCTCCTTTTGCTGATGTAGCACATCTCAAAATGAGAAGAAACACAGTGCCTGCAACAATGGGCTCAAATAAAAAGACCATGTTGGCACAGTGGCACAGTGTTGAGTAGTGTTTTGTTCTGTTGTACGTAGGGTCACTATGAGTTGGATCCAACTCAAAGGCACTCAATAGCAACAACAATGAGCCAGTATGTACTAGATGTCTCCCATTTACTAGTGTTGAGTAGTGTTTTGTTCTGTTGTATGTAGGGTCACTATGAGTTGGATCCAACTCAAAGGCACTCAATAGCAACAACAATGAGCCAGTATGTACTAGATGTCTCCCATTTACTAGCTTTTTGAACCAGAGTGTTACATAGCAGTTAACCTGTTATATAACTGGATGATGCTATATATCTGGATGTCTCCAGATAAACAGGAGCTGCACTTGAAGAGCCTTACCTGAGAAACTGCACCTAATGAGCCATGACTACACATGCACTTCCTTTTGATAATGATATACGAGAACTCAAGCATCAGCTCCATGACATTATGTTGTTGTTAGGAGCCATAGAGTCGAGTCTGACTCATAGCAACCCTCATAGGGTTTTCAATGGCTGATTGTTTCGGGTTTGCTTTGGGAATGGATTGCCACATCCTGCTCCCATTTTTGTGGTGCTAGGGATTGAACCTGAGTCCTCACAAAGTACAGAGCAGGCACTCTATCCACTGAGCTAAACCCCAGCCCCATGATATTATAGATGTCACCTTTACAAGCATCTAGAAGGAGGCAAGTGTATTTTGTATGAGGATATATTGTGGATGTTTTAAAACATGTCTGAAAATTCTCTGATACTCTCCCTTCAGGAAGTGAGGTCTATGATCCCTCTCTAGGAATTTATGTCAGGCTTGAAATTCACTTTTAACAAATAGAATGCATCACCAGTAATTCTTTAAGACATGTGAGGCTATTCATAATAGTTTGCTTTCCTCCTTATTAGCTAGAACATTCATGTTGGGGGATCTTGAGACCACCATGCTCTGAGGAAGTTTAGGTCACATGGAAAGTCCACATGCAGGTGTTCCAGTCAAAAGCCCCAATCAACAGCAAGCATCAACACCTCCAGGTGATTCAAGCCCTTCATTTCTCAAATTATCACAGCTGAGACCTTAATTCATGAGACATAAAAAAACCAATTCCTCTATGCTCTGTCTAAATTCTTGAGGTACAGAGGCTGTGAGCTTGATAAAAATGGTCATTGGAAGCTGTCAGTTTGGGGGGTTATATGTTGTACAGCAGCAGTAACTGGATCAGTATCTCGATTATTATGTCTGTGGTGGTGGTGTTTGCAAAGAGGATGATGTTTGGGAAAATAAATACCCAATAGATGAGACATATCAAGAACTTATTTGGCTTTGCTCAAAATATTTAGTATGGCACCAGAGTATGCAAGGGTTCCTTGTTGATTTGAGTGATTATAGACGTAAGGACAAAAAAGATGAGTTTCCAGAGAAACTGCATGGTCATTTTCCTGACCTGAGAAAGATTTTCTTTAATGCAAGTAGAAGAAGCAGAATTATATCTGTTACAGTCTATAAATTCTAAAATCTATCTTAGGGAAAAATCAGATTATGCAATTTATTTAATTCTTGCTTTTTGGATAGGTCTGGGGTAACAAAATTGTAAATTTTTGGATTTAGTGAGTAATAATTAATTCGAGAAATGAGGGGTTATAGCATGCAATTATGGAATACGGATATTGCAGTAGTCCAAATCTGTCCCAATTTTCACTGCAATTCTGAAGTAAAGTTTTTCCTCCTTTATCAATTATTCTACACCTTCAAACCCTCTCTACAATCTACTCTCATCATTGTCATTTTTACTTATACATTGGATCCTGCATAGTCAAACATTGAAAGGAATTTTTGAATTTACAGCACTTCAAGTTTTTCTAGAAAAAATCCCACATAGTTCTGGGATATGTGGACTACACATAAGAAACATTTTGAATCACAATATCACACTGGATTAAAACAATCCCTAATTTCTGCCATACTTTGTCACAGTTGGTGTATGAGACAAAGCAAAATGGCCAATGAGCTTTGGTGGTTCCCCTGTGGAATCTACTTCTCAGGGTTGAGGTCAAGTGATTGCACTGCAGGCATCTTATTTAGAGGCTGTTTGAGGAGCCAACATGCAACCATTAATCACGCATTCTGAGGCCTGTGTTCTCTGTCTGATAAATGATCTTTACTTCACTTCCCATTTGGAAATGCTGCCAAGAATCTTAGTTCTTCTTGGACTAAGGTCCAGCCTTGCTGTTCCTATTCAAATGCCTAAAGAATTTTTATCTCCCTTTTGTGTTAGTCATATTTCTGTTACTATGAAAAATACCTGAGATAATCAACTTATAAGGAAGAAAGGTTTATTTTGACTCACAGTTTCCCAGGTTGCAGTGTAGGATTTCTTGGCCCTGTTACTATAAGCCTTATGATAGCACGGTATCTCACAGTAGGATTATATGATAGAGGAGAACTGCTCACCTCACAGTGGCCAGGAAGCAAAGAGATGAAGACAATGAAAGGGCTGGGTTTCAAAATTTCCTTCAAGGACACACCCCCAATAACCTAACTTCCTTCCATTACTCCCCACCTACTAAACGTTTCACCCTTTCCCAATAATGCCACTGACCAGGTACCAAACCTTCAACACAGAACTTTCAGGAGACGCTCGAGGTCCAAATGATCACACCTTCTTGAATTCCTGTGTAGTGCCTGGAGGCCATGCTAGCTATAACAGATTTCTTTGATTTTAAGGGTCTACAACTAAGTCTCCAAAATTTATTTGTTCCAATATTATCCCTCACCAAGACAGATTAGTCTTTGAAGAACCTTCACACTTTTGACAGACCTTCCCTCCTCCCCCTCCAAGTACTAGCTTGCTTGCTACTTGGCTGCTGCTATTACCTCTAAATACTTTCTTGTGCCTGTACATGGAATTTTACCAGCCTCTGGTAGATAAGACTAGTTTTGTTCTGGTTAAGCACGTCATGTGGAATGAAATGATAGCAATGAGGTGATAAAAAACTTCTCAGTTCCTTAGATGGCTCCATTTCACAATTATAACATGACAAATTAGTATGCAAATTTCTTTGCTCCTTGAACTGCTCTTTGGAGATGCAGAAAGAGGATCCAAAATATCTATAAATTCAGGTGGGAAGTCATAGCTTTTGGTCATCTAAATAATGATTTCCCTGCTGAGAAAAGGGCAAACAGTAAGTAATTTCATTTCATTTAATACTAAAGATACAGAAAATGCAATTTTTAAATTTATCTATAAAACACTGTCCAAAAATTCTCTTGGCTATAGGGGAAAAACCTTTTAATAGAGCAAAAAATAAATAAATAAATAAAAAATAACAAAAGGGAAGGTAATAAAAGAGGAGGAAACTCTCCACCTGAAGACTGATTTTATACTTGTTTTTAATTCAAGAAGTACTCTCTGAGGAGAGCAAGTAGGGAATAGAGGGTAAATGTTAAAGTCCATAGACCTTTCCCATTGGGAGAAACTCTTGGAGATAATGAGACAGAAATGCTTGACAAGTCTCCCCAAGGATGAAGCCAACAAGCCACTTCAATGGCAGCTGGAGAAGCATAATTGCAAATTTCTTAGATTTCTCACACATTAAAATTCCAGGAAAAAGAACCTAATTTCACAAGTAGCCAATTCTAACTTCCTGTTTCATGTGCCTCTTAGAAAATGACAAGAAAAGGGCTAACTGACATGAGCACTTGAATAGCTATGGCAATGTTTCCAGATATGCATAAAGATTTGGTAGATAGAAATTACTTGACATGTCTGTAACTTTTTATATTTAAATAATTAGAATTTTAAGGACTAAAGATATCGTTGAAATCATTTTCAAGGGTACTACCAAAACAGTTACATAAGAGAGATATCTGCTATTATACCAAGTAGTCTTTCTATGCCTCATGGAATATATGTTGTTGTTTGGTGCCATGAAATCAATGTGCAACTCATAGTGAATAGGCAAAACAGTATTGTTAGTGTTTCTCTGCTATTCATAGGATTTTCAATGGCTGATTGTTTTTGGGAGTGGGTTGCCACGTCCTTCTCCTAAGCCTACAGCACCTGCTGTTCCCAGGTGGTCTCCCCATCCAAATACTAACCAGGCCTGACCCTGCTTAAGTTCTGAGATCTGATGGGATCTGATGCCACAGTGGTAGAGCTGCAGGCTAGAAACATATGTAGAAGAGGCATATTAAATACAAGACTGGCTTTTGCAGAGTGACCATTCAATAAAAATGGGATGAAAATCTCTGGGCAAGGTAGGCTAAGTCATTAAAAGAGGAGGGAAAACAAGATGTTGACCACTGATGAAGGTGCTATGGCATAATTTGTTTGCATTAATTGGGGGTCAAACCAGGCACACATACAAGTGCTCTACCAATGGGCTGCACCCCCAGTCCATTTTTTGTTTTTCATTCTGAGACAGGGTCTCAATAATTACACAAGTAACCTCTGGCCTTGAACCTGTGATCCTCCTGTCTCCACCTCTCCACCTCTTGAGTTTCTGGGATTATAGGCATGAGCCACTGCACCTGGCTAGTATATAATTTTCAAAGGTGGCCATCAACAATTCCCCTATCCTTGTACATACCAGCCACTCATTCTATCAAGAGGTATATATAATCTATCTCTCTCCAGCTGAAATCCAGGCTGGCTAATAACTTACTTTGATCAAGTGACAGCAAAGGAAGTGATGAGTCTTCACTTTATTGGGGCTTCTGAACCACAGCCTCAAAATGCCATGTAGTTTCCATTTTCACTTTTTTGGATGCCAGCCATGTAAAGAAACTGGGGCTAGACTATAACATGGAGAGACCAGTTATCCAATCTAGCCAGTCCCATCACTAGCTATAGTGTCCAGTGAGTGAAGGAAGCCATCTTGAATGTTCTAGCCCCAGCAAAGGCCCAGCAGAATGTACTTACCTGAGTGATTACTGCCAATGCCAAGTGGAGCAGAACATCTCAGCTGAGCCCAGAAAACCAGGGAATCATAATAAATAATAGATCGTGGTTGTTTTAAAACAATTTTGAGTAATAGATAATAGAAATAGGTTCTCTGTCCTCAAAGGCAGTGAAGAAGTAGTTTGACACCATATGTGACTTGAGTGGTGAGAAGGCCAGGTGTATGGATGAAGTTCAGGGCAAGCCAGTGGCTTACTGGAAGGTGGGAAGGAAAGACAAAACAATCCAGTCAGAAGGCTGTGGCCACTTCTGGTAAGATGGAGAAAGAGCAGGCAAATGGGGATTGATGGCACAATTTTCCTCACATGTCTAGACTCAGGCTACATGGTCCACTCAGAAAGCTGAATGATACAACAGAGAACTATCGCTTCCCCTGGTCTCTCATGAAAGCCTGGGAGGAGTAATGGAATAAAATGGCAGTTTATTAGGAGATGAAAGGAATACAGGTAGGTGAGGAGGAAAAATAATACAGAGAAGTAAAGTAACCAGTAAGCAAGCCAGTTGCCAATTATCAGAACTGGTGCATGAAAATCTCTGGGAAATTTCTGGAAATACATCTCAGAATGATTCAACCCATGCACATGAAAGTTGGAATGAGTTCAGATGTATACATACATATATGTGTACATACATATAGGTACTAATGGTTTTACAGGGTTGCCAAAAAACAGTGCCCCCCTTTTTTTTTTTTGAGTGCAAGCTCACTTTTTATTAGGTTAGTTTTATTTTTATTTTATTTTATTTATTTATTTTTTTAAAGTGCCTCTTGATATGTTCCAGGAAACTAATTTCTGGAGAAAGGCAAAGTAACACATGCATTGATTAAGGTTTGCACATGAAATCCACAGAAATTTTCAACGAGACAACTCAGAAGTTGTGATCTTCGCCAAGTGCACAGCTAGACATGTAGCAACTTTATCTTAAGATTAAAGAGAAT
>VMDO01030851.1:0-20747 GCA_007922755.1 Pedetes capensis
AGAAAAGAAAAAGAAAACTACAGGGCTAGGGATGTAGCTCAGTGACACAGCACTTGCCTAGTGTGCCCAAGGCCCTGGGTTCAATCCCCAGCACTGCAAAAAATAAAAAATAAAATAATACATATATGTATACACACATATGAGCTGGGATTTAGCTCAGTTGGTAGAGCGCTGCACTGCAGTCTCTGAGGCCCCGAGTTCAATTCCCAGCACCACAAAAATGGGAGAAGGGCCTGGCAATCCACTCCCAAGGCAATCCCGAAGCACTCAGCCATTGAAAACCCTATGCGGGTCGCTATGAGTCAGATACTGACTTGACGGCACCTAACAACAACAACATACACACATATGCATATATATACATACATACACACACATATATAGCACAAGCAAGTTTTGGAATGGGAAGATATATTTACAAAACGCACCCGTAAGAGGTTAGTATCCAGAACGTGTAAAGTATTCCCCAATGAATGCCAAAACAACAGACTGGATTAAATGGGCAAAAAGCTACACGGTTCTCCAAAGATAAACAGATGGTGACAGTCCAGGTGAAAGCAAACTCCGTTTCTTTTACTACCTCCTCACGATGCAGATCAATTCTGTAATGCCAAAGGGGAGGACTTCTCTCCACCAGCATCAAGCAATCGACTTGACAGCAGACACCAGCTGGCCGTCCTCTAATTCAATTCAATGCTGTCACTGTCTCTCTTCAATCATCAGTCACAAGTCCACGGCCTCTGGAGTTCCTGACAGACCAGCTACAACTTGGGGTTGCCCTGGGCCCTTCATTAGGCTCCATTGATTTGCCAGACCAGCTCTCAGAACTTGTGGATATCCTTACTTAGGTTTCCTGGTTTAGTACAAAGGCTATTTTAAAGGATACACACAGAGAGGGGAAGAGACACATAGGGGAAGTCTAGGAGGGTCCGGAGTGCAGGAGCTTCTATTATCCCCAGCTGAGGTGGCCACCGGCCCAGGACATGGACAAGTTCCTGCTCCCCTTCCGGTACGCTGGGCAGCAGCTCCCCACACTCTGTCCTTCGGGGGTCTTTATGGAGACTTGATTGCATAGGCCAGGACTGAAACATGGACAGTCGTGTCGAACGCAACCACACAAGAAGGCTGGTACGCTGAGTGGGGACATCCAGCAAGGTCTATCCTCCTGGGCTCTCTGTGTGGCATTCCTTCTTCCTGAGTATGGGGCAGGATTCCTTCCAAAATAGAGGTCTTAGGATCTACTATCAGACAAAGTAGGTCAGAGAACCGCACGGCCACCTTCACAGAGACAGGCAAGGGAACATTGTGTTTGTAGTTCCTGCCTTGGGGAATAAAAGGAGCAGGTAAAAGGAGAACTGGCAAGAAATCAGAGACAGTTGTTGCCTTTTGAGGCTGTAAGTACTCCAACATTACTACAAAAGACTGTCCATCTTTATGTCTCTGGACTCATTCTGAGTAACAAGAGCTATGGGAGTTATGAGCCAAGAACCATGGACGAAACCAAAATATATAAACCATAATATTACAGAGCAATAGCACATAAAAAGATGCTCAATGTCCCTAATTATTGGGGAAATGCAAATCAAGACTACAATGAGATACCACTTTGCACTCCTTAGGATGGCTACTATAAAAAACAAACAAACATCAACCACAAAAGAAAACGTGCTGGAATGATGTGAAGCAACTGGAAGCCTTGTGCACTGCTGGTGGGACTATCCCACTGCATGGTCACAGTGCAAAACACTATGGTAATGTCTCAAAAATCTTAAACAGAGGACTGCCATGTAGTGCAACAAGTCTACTTCTGGGTATGTATCCAGAAGAACTGAAAGCAAGAACTCAGATATCTGTACACCAGTTCTTAGCAGATTTATTTATAACAGTCAAAAGGTGAAAACGACAACAAGTGTCTGTGAACAAATGAAATTAAACACAATATCATACATATGTAGGGCTGGGATTTAGCTCAGTTGGTAGAGCGCTGCGCTGCAGTCTCTGAGGCCCTGAATTCAGTTCCCAGCACCGCAAAAATGGGAGAAGGACCTGGCAATCCACTCCCAAGGCAATCCCGAAACAGTCAACCATTGAAGACCCTATGAGGGTCACTATGAGTCAGATACCCACTCAACGGCACCGAACAACAACAACATCATACATATGTACAATAGAATATCGAACTTT
Organism: Pedetes capensis; assembly: GCA_007922755.1. Lineage (NCBI taxonomy): Eukaryota > Metazoa > Chordata > Mammalia > Rodentia > Pedetidae > Pedetes > Pedetes capensis. The sequence continues at coordinate 2,185 of VMDO01030851.1, forward strand.
TCAAAAAGAAGGAAGTTCTGATACACGTTACCACACGGACTAACCCTGAAGACATTATGCTAAGTGAAATGAGACAAAGGGGCAAAAACATTGGGATTCCACTTACAAGATTCCTGTTGTTGTTGGGTGCTGTCAAGTCAGCCCCAACTCATAGCTACCCCATGTACAACAGAAGGAAACACTCCATAGCACTGTGCCGTGCACATCATCTTTATGTTTGAGACCAGTGTTCTAGCAACTGTGTTTCTTCTCATTTTGAGCCATGTTACATCAGCAAAAGACAGTCCCAGGGTCTTTACTCCATTCCCATCATTAAGGTCGACTCTACTTTGAGAAGGCAACTCTTCCCCAGTCATTTCCTGAATGCTTTCCAGTCTGGAGGGCTCGTTTTCTAGCACTATTATTTAACAGGGCTTCTCTGCTATTCATAGGGTTTTCAATGGGTAATTGTTTCAGAATGGGCTGCCAGGTCCTTCTCTCTAGTGTGCCTTAGCCTGGAAGCTCAGCTGAAATCTGTCCACCGTGGGTGGCCCTGTTGGTATCTGAAATACTGGTGGCATAGCTTCTAGCACCATAGCAACACACAAGCCCCCACAGCATGACACGCTGATAGACATATGGGGGATAGGAGATTCCTAGAGCAGTCCATAGCAAACTCATAGAGACAGAAAGTCCCCACAAGGACTGGGGGAGGCAGGACTGGGGAGATACTGGGTATAGGTACAGAGTCTTCATTGGGGAAGATGAAAAAGTTCTGGAATAGTGACGGTCGCACAACAGAGTGAATGTACTAAATGCCACTGAACTGCACACCTAAAAATGGTTAAGGTGATAAATTTTATGTTAGGTGTATTTTACAATAAAAAAGAAGAAGAAAGAAGAGCAGAGGCCTGCTCTTCAAGAATCTTTCATGCAATATTTAGGACCTAGGGCATCATCTTAAAGATGAGGCAGTAGTGGAAAGACTCTGAGGGGGAAACAGGGGTTATGGGAAAACCCTCTGAACTTCAGGACAAGGCGAGTGAGACACGAAAATAGTTTTCACGAAACAGGCAGTCAATGAATGCTGATGGAATAAAACATGAGGCAGAGCCATCTGAAGTCTCAGTCTGAACCAGGCATCCCCTTGTGCGGGCATTCAGAGCACACGGGTCCTCATGCTCCATACCTGATGGTCCCGCTCCCACTCCACCCCCACCCCCAACCACTCCGTCCAATTTGCAACCAAATCCCCATTTAAGCTGCAATAGGCAGGCGGGCAGGCCTAGGACAGTGACAAAGCAAAGGCCAAATCCCCACCCTACAGTCCCTAGATGGGTGGATGACTTAGCGCCACTACTAAACTCTGAGCCAGGACCCCTCTAGGATGGCAACGGCCTCTCACAGCGGCGTCTGCCCTCCCGGACACAGGACACACCCTGCGAGAGGATCCCTCCCCACGCCTCCTCCCCGCGCCCCTCATCCAGAGCGTGCACCCTGCACCCCGGGATGCGTCGCTCCAGAGCCAGGTACCATAGGATCCTGCACCCCGGGACCCGTCGCTCCAGAGCCAGGCACCCATGGGATCCTTTACCCCGGGATCCTGCACCCTGGGACCCATAGCTCCTGAGCCTGGCACCCCGGGATCCTACACCCCGGGACGCGTCGCTCCAGAGCCTGGCACCATGGGATCCTTTACCCCTGGGATCCTGCACCCTGGGACCCGTAGCTCCTGAGCCTGGCACCCCGGGATCCTGCACCCCGGGACGCGTCGCTCCAGAGCCTGGCACCATGGGATCCTTTACCCCTGGGATCCTGCACCCCGGGATCCGTCGCTCCAGAGCTTGGCACCTGAGGATGCCCACGAGGTCCGCGGGGTACCTAACCCCCTCCCCTCCCGGGCTGCTCCAGCGCCCAGGGACCAGGGTTAAGGGAAAACTCGGGGTGCAACAGCTGGCCACTGAGCTCGCCCGCGGGGACGCGGGGCCGGGGCCCGACAGGCGCCCCCGCCCCCAAGCAGCCCGGAGACGCGCGGACCCGGCCCGCCGACCCCGCCGGCCCCGGAAGGCCAGGCAGCCACTCACGAAGGAGGAGAAGGACGGGAGGAGGATCCGCAGGACATTGCACGCGAACACGAAGCTCAGCACCAGCAGCCACGCCCAGCGGTCGGCCTCCGCGCCGCTCATGCCGGACGCAGCCCGCCGCGCCCGCACCGCTACGGCAGCAACGCCTGGAGGACGCCGGCGACCGCGCCTGCGCACTGGGGCCCGGCGGAGCGCGGAAGGGCGCAGGCGCGCCTGCGCAGTGCGCCTGCCGAGCGCGGCGCTGCGGCCGAGTTTGTCTCCAGGTGCGGCGGTGCCTCCCCGTGGCCTCCTGGGCTCTCGGGACTCCGTGTCCGCGTCCCAGAGTGAAGGAGGTTTGGAACACCGATTGATCTGTCCCGGGCAGTCTGGTTTTGTCATATCTGCAGACGGTTTGTGTTATTTCATTTTTTAAAAAACTGTCTCACTTTTGTTCCTAAATGGATTTGTTTTAAAATAAGCTTTCCATAAACAGGAAGGTACCTTATGGTAGCAGTAACTGAAAAAAATGTTTCTGAGCGATTGATTATAAGTAAAATGTCTTGCGTTTTCAAAAAGTAAACCCTGCTGGGCGCAGTGGTGCACACCTGTCATCCCAGCAGCTTGGGAGGTGGAGGCAGGAGGATCGCAAGTTCGAGACCAGTGAGATACCCAGGCTAACCAAACAACATACCTTCACTAAAGTTTGACTTCAGGGTCACTTTGATTATTGGAAAAAACCACAGAGCTACATTCCAAGAGATACAGGCATAAATCAACGGGCTGCAGATGCAGGTAGTAATCACTGAGAACTCCCAGTCCCCCTGGTAAGACAGATAACATACCTGAGTCAACCTTCAATCTCCAGCACATCTTAGATCAAAGGATTGACCAAACCTGCACCACCCCCTACCTGTAATCCTCAATAAAAACCCCTTACTCAACAGTGAGTCGGGGTCTGACACTAAACCACTGAGTGGGTGAAGTGCGGCACCCTAGAGCTAGAGCTTTAATAAAGGCTCTTTGTTCTTGCATGCGACTTTGGACTCCCTGGTGATCTTTGGGGAACTCGAACTCTGGGCATAACAACCAGAGGCAGTCTGCCTAATTTAGCAAGACCCTATCTCAAAACAAAGTAAAAAAAAAAGGGGGGGGGAGGCGGGGGGGGCAGCTCAGTGGTCCAGCACTTGCAAAGCATGCAAGTGCCAGGCCCTGGGTTCAATCCCCAGTACTGAAAGAAAAAAAAAAAAAAACCTAAACCCTAACAAATCTAAACGAAATACCAAATTGCACACCTACAAAATAAGTTTGTTAATAAGAACGCTCTTGAGGTGATGGGATGTAGCTCTGTGGTAGAGCTTGTGTAGCATGCGGAGGCCCTGGGTTCAATCCCAGCACAGAAAAAAACAAAAATAATCATTACAATCAGACTGATAAAACCATGTAAATTTAGATGGAGATTAGGATTTACAGCAAGAATCCCATTTTATTTATGTATGGGGGTAAAATGGACCCATCTCTCCCTGGGGCACTGGGCAGGTGGTGGTGGTGGTGGTGGTGGTGGTGGTGGCTGCCTTGGAGCCAGATCCCACTGTTAGAGACCCTCACAGGGTTTTCATTGGCTGATTGTTTCAGGATTGCTTCAGGAGTGGATTGCCAAATCCTTCTTCCATTTGTTTGCAGTGCTGGGGATGGAACTCAGGTCCTCAGGGAGTGCAGAACAGGCCATCTACCAACTGAGCTAACCCCCCCACCTGGGCAGGTATTAAGTGTAGTTAAAAGTGATATTAAACGGTTTAAAAAATCAATAGTGATGTTAATAACTGTTTTTGTAGGCACTCCTTCTGATGGTTATCCTCCTGTAAATAAGCACAAATGTTGGAGGATGGGCTGATTTGTTTCCCTCTTTGGCAGCTGTTGGACTCTCCTTTGCCGATCTGTGTGCCTTGAGTAAAGGATTCTCAGTCAAGCCACCAGCTGAACCACCCTGGTACCAGCACTAGCAGTTTTAAACACTTCAAACATGCCCTAAGGGAATGCTGTGACAGCTGCTGCTGCCACACAACTCTTGCAGGTACAGCTCCAGCCATGGCTATTTCAGTTTGCATTGGACACTTTGCTATCCCAAGCCTTGGTGAATTCTGGATGACCCTGTGACCAGGCCAAAGGCGGAGCATTTCCCCTGGTCCTCCAGCAGAGACACTGTTGTGATTGGTGTGAAAGCAGCTATGCAATGATTGGTGCAAACACAAACCTTCATTTGCATGAGAGCTTTGCTATGATTGGTGCAAACACCTCTTCTCTAGCTAATGTTTCTAATGAACATAGATGCAAAAGTCCTGAACAAAATACTAGCAAGCGAAATTCAACATCACATTTAAAAGATCATGCACTGTTTTTTTCTTACAATGTCTTTATCTTGATTTGGTATGGGGTAATGCTGGCTTTGTAAAATGAATTTGGAAGTGTTCCCAACTCTTCAGTTTTTTAGAAGAGTTTTCGAAGGATTGACATTAATTCTTTAAATGTTTGGTAAGTTTCACCAATGAAGCTATTTCATACTAGGCTTTTCTTCTGTCAGATTTTTAAAAATTGCTGATTTGATCTCTTTACTCAGAGAATCTATTTCTTCATGATTTAGTCTTAGTAGGTTGTTTGTGCCTAGCAATTTACCCATGGCTTCTAGATGAGCCAACTTATTGGCATTTAATTGTTCCTACTAGTCTCTAATTATCCTTTGTATTTCTGTGCCATATGTTGTGTTCTCTCTTCTTTCATTTACAGTTTTGTTGATTTGTTTTTTCTCTTTTCTTGGCATATTAGCCAGCTTGTCCATTGCTATGGCAGAGAAACTGAGTGAAACATACTTACACAAGGCATGATTTATTGGGGGTTCAAAATCAGAGGCTCACATTGCATAATGGCAGCAGGGCCCACAGGCAGCAGCAGGTGGAAGGCCTTGTTGCAGAGAACCTCACATCTTGGTGATTAGGAGAGGATAATAACCAAAAGCAGTGCTGTGGGTAAAAACCTCCAAAAGCCTGCCCCCAGTGACGTAATTCTGCAAAGCTGGAGGACCTGCCTTTCAGAGTTCTATGACCTCCACAAACAGGGTTACCTGCTGGGGACCAAATGTTCAAATACATGATCTTTGGGGAATATTTTAGATCCAAACCATAATACTTAGTTTAAATAAGGCATATTAAAAACAAAAACAAACAAACAAAAAAAACCTCTTAGTTTCATAGTTTCATTGATCTGCTGTGTTGTTTCTGGTTTCTACTTTGTTTATTTCAGCTCTAATCCTTCTTCCTTACTGCTAATCTGGCCTTTAGTTCTTCCTTTCTCCTTCCTTAGTGTGTAGAGTTAGGTTGCTTATTTGAAGTCTTTTTTTTTAATTTAGGTATTTATTGCTGTTAGAATTCCTCTTAAAATCATTGTTACTGCACCCTGTAACTTTTTTGATATGTTAGGTTTCCATCATTTGTCTTCAGATTTTATTTACTTTTTGATTTCTTATTTAATTTATTGGTCATTCAGGGGTATCTTGTTTAATTCTCATATATTTGTGAGTTTTCCAATTGTCCTCCTGTTACTGTTTTACCCCAATAATGTTGGAAAAAATACTTGTAATTAACTCAATCTTTTTTTTTTTCCCCAGTACTGGGAGATTGAACCCAGGGCCAGTGCTCTACCACTGAGCTGCACCCCAACCCCTTTTTTTACTTTTTAAGACAAAGTCTTGCTAAATTGTGTAGGCTGCCTCTGGGCTCAAACTCATGACCCTCTTGCTTCAACCTCCTGAGTCACTGTGATTACAGGCATGGGCCATGGTACCTGGCTCTTTTTTTCTTTCCTTGCTTTCATTCCACACTTATAGTTCTCCCCCATACATTTATGTTGTTGCTATCACAATTTATATCTCTTTATATTATGTAATCATTATCAAGCTCCTGCCACTATAATTATTTTAATGCTTTTGTCATTCAGTGTTGGTATTAAAGATGATTTACACACTCCCATGATAGTATTACTATGAATTTTTATATACTTATCTTTATCAGTGAGTTTTCTGCCTTTATATATTTTCACATTGCTAGTGTCCCTTCATTTCAGCTTGAATAATGCCCTTCAGCATTTCCTATAAAACAGACCCTGTGGTGAACTCCCTCAGCTTTCACTTTTCTGGGAGTGTCTCCCTCGTTTTTGAAGCACAGCTTTGTAGGGCACAGTGATTATTCCACTCTTTTCTGGCCTGCAAGTTTTCTGCTGAGAAATGTGGGCATATATTAGTCTCATGGCAGCTGTCTTGTAATTGACTAGCTTTTTCCTGTTGCTTTCAAAATTCTCTATGTTTGACTTTTCACAATTTGATTATAAACTATCTCAGTGAACACTTCATGTTCAACTACTTTGTTGAATTCTTTGAGCATTATGGATCTGAGTTTTTATTTGTCACTCCAGAGTTAGGAAGTTTTGTGTCATCATTTTTTTTTTAAATGATTTCTGTCCCTTTCTCCTTCTCTTCTCCTTCTGGGACTCCCCAAATGCATGTGATAGTGTTCGTAAGTTCAGTAAGCTTTCTTTACTCTTTTCCATTCCTTTTTCTGTACACTAAAAAGGAGCGAGATGGTTAATGTTACGTGTGTCTCACCACAAGTTTTAAAAAATGTTTGGTGTGTCTATATAGTAAAATACAATGCAATAATTTTTTAAAAAAGAAGAATCTTTCAAAGCCTGAAACAATCTCTTTTGCTGGTGAAAAACGGTCAGGATGCCATGCAGTGTGAAAATGAGGAAGAAAAGAATACAATCAACAACCAGATCAAGAAACAGTACCCGAACTGTCGCCTAAAGTTCTCCCTTGCTTTGCCCTAACCAGGAATAACTATCTTTTAACATACTAGTTTTGCATGCTTTTGTACATTATATAAATAGAATCACACCTTGCTGACATCTTCATTCACTGATGAGTTCATAGCTGAATGGACTATTAGGAAGTGGGGCTTAGTTGGAAGAAGGGCCTTGGGGATGTGCACTTGAAGGGTACAGCTTGTGCCCCTCACACCAGCTTCCTGGCTGCCATGAGGTGAGTGCCCGCTCCCACATGTTCCTGCTGTCCTCGTGTTCTGCCTCATCTTAGGCAAAAAACAGTGGACCATGGGCTGAAACCTCTGAAATCAGGAGCCAAAGTAAGTCTTTTCATCATTTGTCTTTCTCAGGCATTTTGTCACAGTGATGAAAAACTAACAGGGATGCATCACCCACAGACAATGTTGGGAGAAAGATGACAGACGCAGAGTACACAGTGTGATTCTCGGTGAGGGCAAAGCAGTTGCAGTTGCTCGATACGAAGGTGCTAGACCTCATCTGCTGCTACCAAATGATGGAGTAGCCTGCTTCCAATGTTTTGCTCAAAGTACTTCTACATTTCTTCCTCCCAAAAAATTCAGCCGACAATCTTTCCATTAAAAACTTCTTTTAAAATCCCACTCAGGCCTTCTAAATTTAAGAACATACACAGCGGAGCCTGGCCTGCAGTGGCGCACGCCTGGTAATTCCAGCAACTGGGAGGCTGAGGCAGGAGGATCTCGAGTTCCAGGCCAGAGGCAGCCTGTGCAATTCAGACATGCTGTCTCAAAAATAAGCAAACAAGCAGGGCGCGGTGGCCCACGCCTGTAATCCCAGTAACTCAGGAGGCGGAGGCAGGAGGATCAGAGGTTAGAGGCCAGAAGCAGCTTGAGTAATTTAGCGAGACCCTGTATCAAGATAAAAAATTAAAAATGCGGAAGGATCTGGGGTGCAGCTCGTGGTAGTGCGTGTGCAAAAAGTATGCACAAGGCCCTGGGTTCACCACCCCAGTACCGAAATGGATTTTTTTTTTTTAAGGCAACTAAATAAGCAATACTGCGCAATCTCGCTGATTACGTAGTGCCCAGCTCAGACTCCCGGCCTGACGCCTTTTCCCGCCATAAAACGGTGCTCATGAGAGCACCTGGCTTGAAAGGCGCACATGCGCTTCCCGCACACACTTCAGCGGAGAGGGGCCCGCCAGCCCGCGCATCCGCCAGCGGGCGCCCCCTCGAAGACTGTCACGGGCAATTTGCACGGGAGGCACCGAAAACCCAACAAAGTTCCAGGGGGCGGGGCACACTGCGCTCACACTTGCGCAATAGCGGGCGCGCCGCTTCCCTTCCCACGACCTTCGCGCTCGCGCCTGCGCACTGGTCCCGCAGCTCGCCGGTCTGCGAAGCGCTGGGGCCTGGTGAGCTTTTCTTGCCCACCGGAGGGAGGGATTTGCTCCTTCGTGTCTCCCCTACCCCGCTCCCTCCCCAGTCTCCAAGACCACCTGCGCACGCCCGGGCCCCAGCCACCCCCGGACTGAGTAGCCCTGCGCTCCGGGAGGCGGGGATTTGCGGGCGCCCAGGTCTCCCAGTGAGCTGTGGGCGGGGCCGAGGCGCCCACGTGGTCCCCTTCCGCCAATGACAGCGCAGAGCGCACTTTGCAGCCACGCTATGAACAAACTACGGGGAGGCCCGGGTTGGGGGGCGGGGGCGGGGGCGGGGCGTGGGCCCGAGTGACGGCCCGCCTCACCTATTCGGGGCGCGGCGAGGCGCGCGGGCGCGGGGTCGGCCCGGCCGGGAGAGCGCAGGAGGCGGGGGGAGGTGGGGCGCGCTCCAATCCGGTTCCATCCAGTTCTCCCACCGCCCCCGCCGCCGGTCCCAGTAGCCCGGGCGGCGGGAGGAGCGCAGGCGGCCCGGCAGCGCAGCTTCGCCGCTGCCCGCAGCACCCGCACTCGCGCCCCGCGCCGCCACGATGCCCAAGAGGAAGGTGAGCGCGGCCCGGCCCGGCGCGCACCGCAGCCCGCGGGGGCAAGGGGGTGATCGGGGCGGGGGACGGCGGGGCCCGGGCCGGGGTCTGGAAGGTTGGGCGCGGGCGGGCATTGTTCTCGCGGGGCCGGGATCGGGTCCGCGGCGGCGCCCACTCGCCCGCGTGCTTCTTCCCGCAGGTCAGCCCGGCCGAGGGGGCGGCGAAGGACGAGGTGAGCGCGATCCCGGGGCGCGGGGGGTGGGTGGGTGCGCGGGCCCCGGCGCCCCGCATGACTGTCTTTCTCACCGTGCCTTTTCTCTCCCGAAGCCCAAGCGGAGGTCGGCGAGGCTGTCCGCCGTAAGTACCGCGCCGCCCGCCCCGCGCGGCCGCGCCGTCCCGCGCCGCGGGCCCGCTCAGCTCTGCCTCTGCCTTTCAGAAACCCGCACCCGCGAAGGTGGACGCCAAGCCCAAGAAGGCGGCGGGAAAGGTAGGCACGGAAACGCAGGTGTCCAGAAAGGCTGCAGGGCTAAAGCCATGGCTTGTTTTTTTTTTTTTTTTTTCCTTAATCCGTACCTAGTTGAATTTTATGTTTAAGTAAGTTTGGTGGTGTTTAGCTCAGTGGGTAGAGCGCTGCGCTGCAGTCTCTGAGGCCCCGAGTTCAATTCCCAGCACCGCAAAAATGGGAGAAGGACCTGGCAACCCACTCCCAAGGCAATCCCGAAACAGCCATTGAAAACCCTATGAGGGTCGCTATGAGTCGGATCCCGACTGGACGGCACCTAACAACAGGAAGTTTGGTGTTGTTTTTCCTGGTTTATGTAAACTGTAGCGAATGTATCCATCCCATCAATGGGAATGTAATGTGTTCCGTCAGTGCTGCTGCAGGATTTAGGAGACTTGGGATGGCAACATTTTTCTTTGATTGGAAACTTTCAGTGTACAACTTAATGTGTTTTAATCCGACATGCATTTCATTGTGACATTTCCATATGTGCGTTTCATTGTACATTGCACAGGTAAGTTCCCCCTTACCCTCTTGTGCACCTCCTCCCCGTCCCCCCATTCCACCCCGCCCACCAAAGGCCTGTGTTCCCCTTGAATGTCTTTTTGTGGGAATATTTTTCTGTATGGGATGGCAACATATTAAATGTTCACTTTAGGTTTCAAAGAAATTATTCTTTACGATGTGTAGGATTTAGGAGCCTTAAGTGGGCAAAATGTTACAGTTAACTTTAGGTTAGAGAGAAAATGTGTTCTTTATGGTGTGCGCCTTATGGTTAGTGCTAGTCGCGTTCATGGCATGCTTCTACCTTAACAGCAGCAGAGACAAGCTGGGACTGAAGCCAGGAGAGAGGTGCCCAAGCCAAGACAGGACAGCTTATCTTACCCGGGTTGGGGGATAAATCAAGAGTTGTGTTCTCTGAGAACACAACAATTCTGAAAATGTTTCATTCGCAGTGGCCTTGAGTGCAAAAGAAGTAGCAAAATCATTTCGTCCCGGCAGCCTTTGATCAAGCATGATAAGTTTGAGAGTAAATTCATGATGGGGTAACGCAGGTTGCAGGTCTTTCAGAAGAAGTTATGCTTGGATGTATGTGTGTTTGGTAACTTTTAAGTTGGGAAGACAAAATAAATGAGTTATTAATAAACTTAGTACCACCTTCTGCATGTAGAATATGTGCTTTGTGATGTGATTACTTTTCACTTGAAGCTTAAGTTACCGTGTAGGTGTAAGTTTGTTGTTGTTAGGTGCTGTTGAGTTGCTATCCGACTCATAGCGACCCTTACAGGGTTTTCAATGGCTGTTTCGGGATTGCCTTGGGACTGGATTGCCAGGCCTTTCCCATTTTTGTGGTGCTGGGAATTGAACTCAGAGCCTCAGAGACTGCAGCGCAGCGCTCTACCAACTGAGCTAAATCTCAGCCCTAGGTGTAAGTTCAGCACTGTATAATTGTGAAAACGGGCAAGACAAATTTTCTTGAGGCCGAGACACAATTATGGCATATAAGAGCTTTCATTTAAGCTTTGTACAAAGCTGAGTGTAAAAGTCTTAACTGTTTTTTCAACAAAAGTTTTTTTTGTAATGTTTTTAAAGATAAAAGTTCAAGGAAGGGATAAACATAGTGTGTCAACTTAAAATTATATCAGTAGACAATTGAGTAATCTCTATATGCAAAGAAAGTACCAGGGACATTTTTCACGAAGAACTAAAAAAAAGCAAATCTTGTTATATGTTTGAGTAGTGTATTGTTGTACCTGTGTTTTTGTTTTTGATTCTTTAAATTTTTTTTTAAATTTGGATAAAGGGCTTACTTATTGGCCTCTTGTTTTTCTTCTTGCTCCTATTCATGTTTATATCTTAATCTCTTAAAATTTCTTAAATAAAAACAATTCATATTTTATCCCCAGTAAGTTGGGAATAGCAGATGTAATCATTTTTCTTCTTGGGAAGAGGCCAACAGGTAAGTCTTCCTGTCGGTGCTCTTTGAGGCACAAACTTCTTGTTCAGCTTTCCTAAAGGAAAAATGGGAGGGTTTTCTCCCCTTAATTTTTACATAAGTGCTTGGATTTAGCTCAGTTGGTAGAGCACTGCTCTGCAGTCTCTGAGGTCTCGAGTTCAATTTCCAGCACCCCAAAAATGGGAGAAGGACCTGGCAATCCACTCCCAAGGCAATCCTGAAACAGTCAGCCATTGAAAACCCTATAAGGGTCTCTATGAGTCAGATACTGACTCGATGGCACTTAACAACAACAACAACAATTTTTACATCTGGTTGCTTTAGTATCCTGTCTTCATGATTGATCCAACTATTGTAGTGTGAGCTTCTGCACACACAAAGTGATTTAATATCATATCCTTAGAAGTAAATATTTCAAAACCTGAAACTGCACATTCAGGAAAACTTGTTTTTCGTTTTTGTTGTTTGGGGGTTTTTTTGTTTTTGGATTTTTGCTTTGTTTTGTTTTTCAGGCCCTCATGCATACTAGGCAAGTGCTCTACCACTGAGCTGCACTCCAGCCCTCCCTCTTTTGTTATTTATTTTGATACAGGATCTGGTTAAGATGCTCAGGCTGCAGCTCACAAACTCAGCTTCCATAGTTGGTGGGATTACAGGCATGTGTCTTGGTGCCTGGATTTTCTTTTCCTTCCATTTTTTATTTATTTTCTTGAGATGCTAGGGATCAAATGAAGGGCATGGTGCATGCTAGGTACTCTACCCCTAAGCTAGTCTCCCAGCCCCACTTACCAACTATTAGTGGTTACAGGTGGTGGTGTTTCAAGTCCAGATTAATACTGCATATTCTGCTTTAAGCTTTTACATTTTGTGTTATTGGCATAGTTGTTGTTGTTAGGTGCCATCGAGTCAGTATCCGACTCATAGCAACCCTCATAGGGTTTTCAATGGCTGTTTCAGGATTGCCTTGGGAGTGGATTGCCAGGTCCTTCTCCTATTGGGATAGTGGTTATGAAATAATGAGACATCTAAAGTCAGATTACAAAAGAATAGTTTTATGAGTACAGAAGCAGTTGTGGCAGTTCATGGTAGCAACGTGTGTAGCAGTAGTGTCCCGGATGTTTGTTTATATATTTTGATATTTATCCTAAAGATACATTGAACTAATAGTCACAGTGTCTGCATAAGGAATGTCACCATTGGTATAGAATACCTTGCAGTGATTTTTTCCCCCCTCCTTTTATCATTGGAGTTGGGAAGTCTACTTGCTTTTTAACTCAGGTAATTTATCCGTACTTTTAGAGATTTTTTATACAATTTTCTCTTGACCTAACTTACTAGAGTCTTTGTTTACAGAGAATTAATGATAAGGTTTGTTAAGATTCTCTTTCCCCACTGATGGATCGTGTCCCAAAATACTGTTCTATATTGCTTTAAAATGGCTTATTTTTTGAACTTAATGTTTCAAGTCATAGCCTCATGCTAATGCCTGTACTTTTCAGATTCTCCAAACATCTAAATGAAAATGATAAAATCGGTCCTTTTAGCTATTTGTCGCATGGTATCCAGGCATTAATTGTAGCAGGATAGTCAACATGGCCCTTCAGCATGGTGCTTGCTTTCTGCAAATGGTCTCAATGTGAGAGTAAAAATCCTGGCAGGACAATGATTGTCTGGCAGTTGGACTATTATTCATGTTTAAAAGAAATGTGGGGGCTGGCAGGGTTAGTTGGGAAGGTACTCATAACTTCTCTGCTTGCTCTGATGGGTAGAACTTCAGAGAATAATGGGTGAGGGTGGTGTAGAGCGCCGCTCTGCAGTCTCTGAGGTCCCGAGTTCGATTCCCAGCACCACAAAAATGGGAAAAGGATGTGGTAACCCACTCCCAAGGGAATCCCGAAACAATCTGCCATGGAAAACCCTGTGAGGGTTGCTATGAGGTGGACACAACTTGACGGCACCTAACCAACAACAATACCTGGGGATGGTAGGGGGTAGGCTCCTGCAAGTGTAAGATCGCAACCTTATCTCATCACAGCTCATCAACCTTGGTGTGCAAGTGCGGTTGTATATGTTCTTGACATACATAGTTTTCTTCATTGCTGGGGGGACCTTCAGTTATTTTCATGTAAAGGCGTATGTGCTAACTCAGGCTGACAACATTGGTGTGTGGTACAACAACGTTAATGTGGCATCCATGTGGATACAACCTGTAGCAAGTTAGTCTTTTAAGTGTAGAGTTTATATGTAAAATGTTTTCTTATTTTAGGATAAGTCTGTGGACAAGAAGGCACAAACAAAAGGGAGAAGGGGACCAAAGGGAAAACAGGCCGCAGTGCCTAACCAAGAAGCTAAAGAAGATTTACCTGCAGAAAATGGAGAAACTAAAAATGAGGAGGTCAGAGTTGCTCATGTGTGCATGCACGTGTGTGTGTGTGTGTGTGTGTGTGTGTGTGTGTGTATCTCATTATTGTGTGTTTGTTTAGGGAACACCTTATTTAGTATGTGTTACATTAATATTGAACTCATAACAAGCAGCAGTAACTCATGAATGAAATTCTCCAACTCAAGTTTTATTTGCTGTATAAGGAGTATCACAGCTGCTTTGCACTTAGCAACACTACACATCACTTGGACATAGTTGTTGGAGGCCAGTTTAAACAGCAGAATCAACAGAAAACCAAAAATGTGAAGTATGTGGCACCAAGTAGACTGCAAAAAACATAAACGTTTACATACTGGACCTGAACCAAGGCAGAATAACCTGTTCTGGGAATATGTATGTGGAGCAGTGCAAATGCTTTGCTGCTCTCTGCACATAAACATATGATAGCCTGCAGCCATAGCCCTGTAGCTTCTGAGCCTCTCAGATCTTGGAAGCTAAGCAGGGTTGAGCCTGGTTAGTCCTTGGATGGGAGACCACCTGGGAACACCAGATACTGTAGGCTTGGGAGAAAGACCTGGCAACCTACTACCAAAAATCAGTCCACCATTGAAAACCCTATGAACAGGAGAGAAGCACTGACAATAGTGTTTCTCCCCTGTTGTACATAGGGTGGCTATGAGTTGGATACTAACTCCACGGGGACCTAACAACCACCACCAATGCAAATGGCTTGCTGCTATCTGCACATGAACATGTGATAAGCATTGATTTGGGGGGTTACAAATCACAGTAAAAGTAGGTAAATTCATAAGTACAGACTTTCCAAATGAGGATCAAGGGTGATTTTAGGAAATAAATAGTTACATCATTTCAACCTGCCTCATAACAGTAAGAAAAAGTAACTGCTTGATCATTGCTTTTTGTTTGCTTTGCAGAGCCTAGCCTCTAATGAAGCAGAAGAGAAAGAAGCCAAGTCTGGTTAATCACACAGCCTGTCTTACCAGTGGGCCCTGGCTCCCTCCTTGTACAATCCAGAGGAATATTTTTATCAACTATTTTGTAAATGGAAGTTTTTTAGTAGCTCTAGAAACCTTTTTTGAAAGGAGAGAATCCCACCTCATCCCATTTTTTAAGTGTAAATGATTTTTTTTAAGAGGTGAAATCATTTGCTGGTTGTTTATATTTTTTCGTACAACCAGAAGATAGTGGGATATTGAATTATGGGAGGACGTGACTATCTTGATTGTCAGCTTAACATTCCATAGGTGGGGGAGTTAGTTTTCTATCCTACAATGCAAACGTACTAAGTGGCAGTTTGGAGTCACAGGGATGCATTTAATGTGGTGAGTGTTTGAAATTCTGTTTCCCGTGTTGTGTTGAGTAGACTGTTTCCTACAGAAAACCACTCCTTGATTGTTGCGGTGTCGGCTGTGTGCACTCGGTGCCATCTGTGCTTGTGGTAGCTCAGTTCTAACACTTCTGTTAATGTGCTGTGAAAGATGGAAGATTTGAGTATGCGGTGTTTATGATACAAAATCATGAGTTGGTGGGAGTTAAGTAACAGATCATCATCGTAAAATACGAGGACGTGATCACCTCCTAAAAATTTGCCTCCCAATGTTTGAAGCTGGATCATCACTGGAATAACTTTTAAAAAGAAACAATACCTGACTTTTTAGGGTTTTGGTACGTGTAAGAATTGTGTACCAGTTGAAATGTCTGTGTACTGATCCTCAGTGCAACCAATAAAATCTCTTATGAAAGAATGTCTTGAAACGTGTGGTTTAAGTCTGGTTTACATTTTATTCAGAGAATTTCCAAACTTGATCTTCCAATTTCCTTTTATTTTGAAGAAATGAATTGTTTAGTTTTTGTGTGTTTTCTGTAATTACTGAGCATCTGTGTACTTTGAAGATGTTTGTATGTGGATTTTGTCTCGTTTGGGTAGGGTCTGCTATGAAGCCCGTGCTGGACTCAAACTCAGTCCTGCCTCAGCCTCTCAAGTGCTGAAGTACAGGCATGTGCCACCGTGTCCGGCTCTTTATGTCTTTGATTTAATAATGGAAAAGCACCCATGTCCTGGGAAGCAAAATAAATGGACAGTTCATTCTTAATGTGAGATAAAGTTACAAGGACAGAATAAGATACAAGTAGACACGGTATAATTTGTATTTGCCTTTGTTTTTGTACTCTTGCTACATAACCTTGAACTTAAGTTTGCAAGCCTGCCCTACCTCCTGAGGGCTGGGACTACTGGCATGCACCAGCGCACCCAGTTCTCTTTTTAAACCTTTTCATTTTTCTGTATGAGGTTTCTGTTTCATTTTTCCCACACGGGTAGAAGGTTGCACTTGTGTGTAGTAGACAAGTGCCTACCGCTGAGCGGAAGCCCGTTTTATAATTGAGACAGGTCCTCCCTATGTTACCTAAGCTGCCTCTGTCCTTGAACTTGTCCTCCTGCCCCAGCCTCTTAAGGTGCTGGGATTGCAGGCATACACCCTGTTTCTTTAAGGATCTCACTATTATCCAACTTGGTCTTGATAGTCCTGGGCCTAGGTGACGCTCCTGCCTCTGCGTCTTGGGTAGCTAACACTACCGTTGTGCACCACCATACCTGGCTTGCTGATTGTAAGATTTCCGTTCAAGTGTGTTGACCTCTTGCCTTCTGAAGGCATGAGAGGTGCTATAAGGCAGCTGCTGATTTGGCAGATGTGGAAACTTGGCAAGGGTGTGTATTACTGCAGGGAGACCTTTAGGACAGAATGCAGGCCTCTACCCTTGACATGTTTGCCTGTTGACTCATTAGCCAAGAATGCTTTAAAAACAGGAGTGGGCCTGAGGATGTAGCTCAGCGGCAGAGCCCTTCCCTAACATTTACGAGGCCCTGGGTTTCATCCCCAGCACCACGGATTCTCTGGAGCCACGCCCAGTGGCAGGCACACGTACTCCCAGTTGCTCAGGAGGGTGAGGCAGAAGGATTGCTTCAGGTCAGTTCAAGGCCAGCGTGGGCAACATGTTCAAGAACATGCCTCAGAAAAACAGGACTCCTAGAGCGCTGCAGGGATCCTTGAGCAGGGTTTGTGGTGATGTCACAGAAAGCAAACACGGAGGGAGGAGGGATTGGGCATGAAATGGCTCCCAAAGGCTTTCACAACCCCTGGAGGATGGGGAAGGATCAACTGCCAAGGTCCCCTATTTTTAGTATTTATTGTACTGTAGAGGCCTGAGAAGGGGATAGTACAGATTTGCTTTAATTAAATATAGATAGGTTAGTTTGGGGGTATGTAAATTTAAAACATTGAACTGAGACATTTCCTTCACCTGTTAAGTGCCATACTTTTTTTTTTTTTTTTTTTTTTGGCAGTACTGGGGGTTGAGCCCAGAGCCTTTTGCTTGCATGCTCTGCAAGTGCTGGACCACTGAGCTGCACCCCCAGCCCATTATTTTACTTTCTGAGACAGGGTCTCGCCAAATTACACAGACTGCTTCTGGTCTCGAACTTGCGATCCTCCTGCCTCCGCCTGCCATACATTTTGTTTAAAAATTGGCTTAGGACCTGTTTGTAGCAAAGGGAATACCTAAAAATTAAGAGAAGAAAAATCATGAATTTAACTCTGTAACTTGTCTGTTTAGTTGCACTGCCCATCAGGCCACACATTTCCTTAATGGTTGTGAGCTCGCTGTTAATATGTCGTGGGGTTGGTTTGTTTGTTTGTTTTTTGGCAGTACTTGGGGGTTGAACTCAGGGCCTTAACGCTTGCATGCTCTGCAAGTGCTGGACCACTGAGCTGCACCCCCAGCCCAGTTTTTCACTTTTTGAGACAGGGTCTCACTAAATTACGCAGACTGCCTCTGGTCTCGAACTTGCAATCCTCCTGCCTCCACCTCCCAAACCACTGGGATTACCGGCATGCGCCACCGCGCCTGGCTCACTGTTAATATGTTTAAAGAAAGCTTGTTTCTCTCCAAAAGTAAACAGATAAGGTTCTTGTCTTGTAGATTGATACCCAAAAGAAATTGTAGGAAATTGGGAGTGGAAGCACTTGAAAATCCTAACGGCCTCCTCATAGGGGACTTTGGTTATGAGTCAGATGTCCTGTAACCGCAAGGTTACACACTGTCCTTTGAAGATAAAACATCTTCAGCCGCATGGCTTCAGTAGCAAACAGCAGTGGCTTTTAATCTGCTTCCTTGCATATTTTCAAGGACCAGTACTAAGTACTTGCCCCTTTCAACACCTAGTTCTGGAAAATGCAAATGAGCGTTAAGAATGGTTGGTCGGGCATCCAAACAGCTTACAGTATAGAAGATGAGATCCTAATCATGCGAACTTACCCATCAAGTGGTTAATTAGAAAAACCAGTGTTCTCTTGGTTCAGAGGTTGAACTTGTAGGATAATCGGGGGATTTAAGGCATAGCTTGTGGTGCCTGGCACCTGAGTTGTGAGTCCTGGGGACGCATCAAGGGAAGGTTGTGTTCTAATGTAGCAGTGTCTGGCAAGTGAGTGCAAACACACACTCTGTGGCCACGGGGCTAGAAGTTGGAGGTTGGGCAGGCACAGGAGGAGAATGTATGTGTAACTAAAGTAGGGAATAAGTCATTGGAAAAGAGCTCAGGAAATGTGGACAAGCTACAAGCACCCATAATTCATTTACTCAAGTTTTTTTAAGTAGCTAAAAATGAAGAGGATTTAAAACATTTACTGATGAAGATCAAAGATCATAGCCTTCAATATGGGTTACGACTAAACATCAACAAAACAAAAATCCTTACCACTGGGTCAGCACGCAACTTCACATTAAATGGAGAAAAGATTGAGGTTGTCCAAGATTTTACTTTGCTTGGCTCTATAATCAACACCCGTGGAAGCA
>VMDO01030852.1:0-20773 GCA_007922755.1 Pedetes capensis
GGGGAGGGGAGGGGGAGGGGAGGGGAAGGAGAGAGAAAAGGAAAGGGGAAAAAAAAGTCACCAGGCAGCAGAAAGCAAAGAAGACTCCATTGCGTGGCGCTAAATGAGGACGCCTGGCGCCTGCGGCGGGGTCAAACGAGGTCAGACGAGCTTATCGCTCGTGCCCGGGAATTAAGAGCGTCCCGGGGACAGCTGCCGAGCAGGAGCCCCGCGCTCCCCCTTCCTAAGTGGGTCAGGAGCCCGGGGGACGGAGGCAGGGAGGCCCCTGCAGGGCGGGGGTGGCTGTGGGTTTCATCCGCTCAGCGCCCGGTCCAGTAGAGGGACAGAAAGTGACGGGCAGGGTGTTGGGGCGACTCGGGAAGAATCGATCCCGAGTGCACGGTCCCCAAAGCAAAAGCGAAGCAACACCATCTGGGAACCCCAAGACTGGCTGATATCTGATTGGGGACGACGAAAGCCGCGAAGTGCAAAGCGCCCCGAGGGAACCGGAGCTGGGGATCGGGGCTCGGGCCCCTGTTGGAAGAGCTCGAGGCCCGGGCGCGTCCTTGGGCGTCCAAACTTCTGCAGGGCAGGCAGGACAGGGCAGGGCTGCGCGGCTCCAGCGGCTCTAGCGGCCCCGGGCCAGGGGACGCGCAGCGCAGCGCAGCACTGCCACCTAGTGGGCGGCGGCGGCCGCGGCCTGGCGACCCCGCGCAGAGAAGCGCGCGGGCGGGGCGCGGAGGCCTGGAGCCGGCGCTGGGCAGAGCACGTCCGCAGGAGCCCACGGGGGCGGGGCGCGCCTGAGCCGGTCACGTGGGTTAGCAACAGGCAGCAACCAATGGGAGCGCGAGTCCGGGGGCGGGGCATGCGCTCGGGCAGGAGGGGCGGGGCCGAGGGCGGGCGCGTCTGTGCCTGGAGCTCGCTAGGGCCGCGCAGGGCGCCCAGGTGTGCGTGATCTGCTCCCTCCTTGTGGCCGCGGGGAGGGGACCAGAGCTCGGGATCGGGGCCTCCCAGCTCCCACGTGCCACAGAAGTGACCCCCGTGGGGAGCAGCGGGCGGCCACGGGAGGAGCGGGAGGCTGGCGGAGCTGGGAGGGGGTCGGGTTCCCCCTCAAGGGCCACTTGTTGCTCTGCCAAAGCCTTGAGACAGAGACTGACACCTGGGTGCAGTTGTTGTTGTTGTTAGGTGCCGTCGAGTCGTTATCCGACTCATAGCGACCCTCATAGGGTTTTCAATGGGGATGACTGTTTTGGGATTGCCTTGGGAGTGGATTGCCAGGTCCTTCTCCCATTTTTGCGGTGCTGGGAATTGAACTCGGCACCTCAGAGACTGCAGCGCAGCGCTCTACCAACTGAGCTAAATCCCAGCCCCAGCGTGCAGATAGGGGGATTAAACCACAAAGAATATGGAAGCTCCTGGCAGGCAGTGGCAGGGTCAGCACTGACCGCCCCGCCCTCCCCGCGGCAGGTGGTGAAGACTTGAGCCCCAGGACCTAGCAGAGCCCTAGATTGGCCCCAGGAGGCCAAAGCAGAGCAAAACCAGAAACTGGGTCGGAAAGGAAAAACTCAGCTTGGTTGGTTTTAATTATTTAAATGGAAAAGCCACATCCAAAATTACAAATAATGTCTTTTACGGTAATCCCACCATGGTGACATAAACCAGCCCACCCAGAACATGGAGAAGACCACAACAGAAAATGTCAGAGGCATATTGGAGGGTCTGGGCAAAATCAGAACCCAGAGGCAAGCATGGTTTCCAGGAGATTTTTTCTCTGTCTTCTGGTTTCCTGGTCTGGGCACACTTCATCCCATTAATGGGTTCTCACTCCCCTGTCTGCCTCCCGAGAGTTCACCTTTCTTCTGGAAAGAAAGCAGAGTTCTGCTTTCTTCTGCAACAAATCCAGAGAGCAGGTGGCCTTGGAGGGACACCTAATCAAGTCCCTCACCAGAGCGGTATGAAAGACTGTAAGCTGTTATACCATTGCAAGGTGCTATTATTCAGAAAGAATATCTCAACCTGCAGCATCTAGCCATCCTGTTCTTAAAGTTCCCAAAGGACAGATGTTTTGTTGTTGTTAGGTGCTGTCCAGTCGTGTCCGACTCATAGTGACCCTATGACAAAACGAAACACTCCGGACACTGCCTTGCCTGGCGCTATTGTCAGTGTTTTTCTGCTATTTTTAGGGTTTTCAGTGCCAGATTGTTTCAGGAGTGGGTTGCCAAGTCCTTCTCGCTAGCCTGCAGTACCTGGTGTTCCCAGGCGGTCTCCTATCCAAGGATGAACAAGGCCAACCCTGCTTAGCTTCCAAGATCGGGTGGGATTGGATGCCAGAGTGCTACAGCTGTGGAGGACAGATGTTTTATATGTATAGGATTCTTTGATAACCTACTATAAACACTAAGCACCTTAGCTAAAATATAAGAACTTTCTGATCCCAGGTTTTGTTTCTGTTTAAGGTCACTCAGGGTCAGGCTACCCCTGGGGTGAGTGAACATGTGTCCAGTGGCTTATGGGAATGACTTGCACAATATACACTTCCCCCTGTAAAAAATAAATAAAAACATTTTAAAAATTTAAAAAATAAATACGGATCAGTATGCCAACTGACACCTGGAACCAAGCCTGGTACACCAGGGGGCCCTGCCAGGCCGGCTTTGAGCAGGAGGTCCCTCCTGAGTCATATTTTCTTCCTTTATGTGGATCCTGCCAGCTGAGTTCACTGGTTGACTTAAAAAACGGGTTGTGGACCTACTCTGTGCTGATTCATAGTTACATTTCTGGAATCTTGAGATAGCATTTTATGTTGGGCTGGGATTTAGCTCAGTGGGTAGAGCGCTGTGCTGCAGTCTCTGAGGACCCGAGTTCAATTCCCAGCACTGCAAAAATGGGAGAAGGACGTGGCAATCCACTCCCAAGGCAATCCCGAAACAGTCAGCCATTGAAAACCCTATGAGGGTCGCTATGAGTTGGATACCGACTCGATGACACCTAACAACAACAACAACAACATGCACCATGCTCTTGAGCTCCTTCCTAACCAGGACAGGGTTTTAAGATGTTGTGAGGATTGTGTTTAGTCTGAGTCAATAATGAATATGTGCTGAGCTCTAAGTGCCGGGCTTCTGCTTACGTACTAAGGAGACAGCCTTGCAGCAAGGAACTTGCAGAATGCAGTGGACTTGTGAAGAAAGGGAAGTGAGAACGGCCCCCCTGATTCCCAAGGCCAAGAGTAAGCTACTGTCCCTACAGTGATTGATCAGTGCTCTCTCTTAATCTGCACCCTTCACCTCTTGCTTCTAGGTCCTTCTGTCTTCCTGGGACTTAGGGTTAGGACCACCTCTATGTTTAATCTTATTAAATAATATGGTGTGATGGAGAGAGTTGTGGGCTAGGAAAAAACCCTGTACACCTGGTTCCAACCCTGACTCTGCCATGTGACAGAATCCATGACTTTCTACAAATCTTTATGATTTGTAGACTGGAATAAAGATTTTTTATTTTATTTATGTATTTTATTTTATTTTATTTTATTTTTTTTTGCGGTACTGGGGGTTGAACCCAGGGCCTCACACTTGCATGCTTTGCAAGTGCTGAACCCCTGAGCTGCACCCCCCAGCCCTTTTTTTTTTTTTTTTTTGACTTTTTGAGACAGGGTCTCGATAAATAACACAGACTGCCTCTGGTCTCAAACTTGCGATCCTCCTGCTTCGGCCTCCCGAGTCCCTAGGATTACAGGCGTGTGCCACCGCAACCAACTTGCATAAAGATTCTTACTTGGGGACTCCACAGGGTCAAAACTCAAGGGCTTGGTTTTCTCATCTGTAAATTGAGGGATTTGAACTAGATTTACAGTTTGAATTTTTTCCTTAAAACTATATTCCCCCTTTAAAAATAAAATCTAACATAAAACCCCAACATAAAAAAAAAAAACCAGAGACAGGCTTGCTTTAGTGGCCTGGAGGGGAAAATCTCCCGGTCCTGACTATTCACTGCCTTTTCCCTTTAAAGGCGCTGGAGGCACCTGTGTGGAACCCCGGGGTTCCACTGAACACAGTTTGGAACTCACTGTGCTAGCTGAGTGTTTTAAAGTACCTTCTGTTCCTTAAATCCCATAAGCCAAGATTTTCTCACATTGAATGTATTTATGATGAGCGTGAAGGCCTGTTTTCTTTCTTCATTTATTAATAGGTTGGAGGAGACAGTCGCCAGCCTTACTGAAACCAAAATGTAATGACTCCCTGCCTATTTGGAAAGCCAATCTCTCTGCCAGAGAATAAAATTCGACTTTGATGGAATGGTGTAATGAGAAAAACAGCACGCCGGGAATGCCTCTAACTACCTCTATAACCTTGATCAAGTTAAGAAGGCTTACTTACCTGTCCAAATCTAGAAAATAAGGAGGTTGAGTCATTAGTAATCCTGGGCATGCGTATAATCATTCCTGGAACCAAGGCCCTGATGCGTTTCTTCAAGTTAGGTAACACTCTGCCCACTCTGCCTATAGGCTGAGTCTCTGTAGCCCTGTCTAATGCATATGTTGTTGTTGCTGTTGTTGTTGTTGTTGTTAGGTACCATCCAGTCGGTGCCTGACTCATAGCAACCCTACATACAATAGGTGAAACACTACTGTTGGTGCTTCTGTGCTATTCATAGGATTTTCAGTGGCAGATTGATTTTTGGGAGTGGGTTGCCAGGTCCTTCTCCCAAGCCTACAGGCACCTGGTGTTCCCAGGTGGTCTTGCATCCAAGGACTAACCAGGCCCGACCCTGCTTAGCTTCTGAGATCTGATGGGATCACATGGCACAGTGGTACAGCTGCGGGCAATTAATACATATATACCTACCCTATTCAGAGGGCAAGATGGCAAATTAGGTTGTAAATGACCCCCCCATATCAATCTAGAAACAGCAATTAAATCATTATTGAACTTTCACAGGTAGTTTGAGCCCACAGCACACCTTGACCCCCCCTCACCAAGCAGGAGCCCCTCCTCATTCCTGCAGGGTCCTGCTGGCTGTTAAGTCCAGTGGACACGTGCATGAGGGCAAACTAAAAAGCCAGGCACACCTCAGAGCTTGGAGAATTTAAAAGAGTCAGCCTGGGTTAAGGGCCCAGGGCTGGACCAAAAGCGAGGGAGCCCACGTGAACAAACAGCGAGATGCAGTGCCTTCAGACACACATGTCCGGGGAAAAGGCAATGGGAGGGGTGGACACAGAGACAACAACCCTGGTCATGGCTGCGACTTGGTTATAAGTTAACTTAATGGGTCACTGAGTGTCTGGAAACAGACTATAAAAAGAAGAAAGAGTGACCCAACAGCTTTGTGCTGAAAGTGGCTGCGACCCGTTGCCCTGGAAGGGCAATGTATAGGCTGCAATAAAACTTGCCCAGCTAGGTACTTGTCTGTTAAGGCTGGCATCAAAATTAAACTTTGGACCCGAGTCATTGGTAGGAAGCTGTGTGTAAGAGCAGGAGCAGAGGGGATTTCATTCCAAGTAGTGAATGATATGGCATCCAGCGGGTGCCTATGATCTGCCCTTCTTAATGATCTCTCATTCCAGCAGATGATCTGCAGGCATTTCTTTTAGGTTAATCCTAACGTCCCAGCAAATGAGTAGGGTTTGCCTTTTACCCTAGTGGATTTTTGGTTTAATGTCCTCGTTCTTGGAACAGAAAAACACTTAAAGTAAAAATTGCAGCTATTGAGACTTGTTCTTCTCTGTATGCCTGCAGCTGTAGCCCTGTGGCATCCGATCCTGTCAGATCTCACAAGCTAAGCAGGGTCAGGCCTGGTTAGTACTTGGATGGGAGACCGCCTGGGAACACCAGGTGCCGCAGGCTTGGGAGAAGGACCCGGCAACCCACTCCCAAAAATCAATCCGCCATTGAAAACCCTATGAATAGCAGAGAAGCACTGACAGTAGTATTTCGCCTGTTGTACATAGGGTCACTATGAGTTGGACACCAACTCAACAGCACCTAACAACAACAACATCCTTCACTGTGTCCCTTCCGGGAGAAAACAATGCGTTATGCATAATGATAACTTCTATCTAATCATCCTCTTGTCCTTTAACATTCTTCGGTTAGCTAACAATTACTCACTAAGCACATACTTCCCATCAGCTGGAGTTAGAGGCTGTACCATTCAAAGGTGTGGGCAATACATACAAAATAAGACTCCACCAGAAATGCTTCAGAAAATACGAATTATTCTTTTCTCTTGTTTTTTTTCCCCAAGGTTGCTAAAGGAGGTGCTTTGCAAGTTTCATGCAAAGTATAACGTAGGGCTGGGCATGGTAACACACACCTATAATCCCAGCATTGGGGAGGCTGAGTCAGTAGGATTATGAGTTCAAGACCAGCCCAAGCTACGTAGGGAGACCCTGTCAAGGAAGGAAGAAAGGAGGGGAGGAAGGAAGGAGGGAGGGAGGGAGGAAGGGAGGGAGGAAGGAAGGAAGGAAGAGATGGAGGGAGGGGAGGGTAACAGAGGGGGAAGAAAGGGGAGGGAAGAAGGAAGGGAGGGAAAGGAAAGGAAAGGAAAGAAAAGAAAAGGAACACACAAAAAAAAAAAGAAAGAAAAAGAAAAAGAAAAAAGTATGATGTAGAAAAGTGATGAACTAAGTTCCAGGAGGCCAGAGAGCTAATTGTGTGTGTGTGTGTGTGTGTGTGTGTGTGTGTGTGTGTGTGTGTGTGTGTGTGTTACTGGGGAGTTGAACCCCAGAGCTTCACACATGCTTAACCCTCATTATCTATAGCTGTGTGGCAATAGGATATAACATCTCATCTGCAAGGCTCTGAAAGATCTCTGAAGGAGGTCAAACAAGGTCATGTTCCTTTTTACAAAGATTATCTACAACAATAATATTTATTAAGATAAGCACTTTGCATTCTTGTTAGTCATTCTTCTAACAACTCTGTGATGTGTGCCTTTTTATTTTCCCCATTTTAAGATAAAGGGCATGGGTTTAGAGAGGTTTTCAAACTTGTCCAAGGTCACAGGGTGAGTCAGTGGCAAATAGGACATTGAACCTGATCTTCCCCCACCTTCCAAGTGGCACTTGCTCATTTCACAATACTGAATGGCCTCAGAGTTAATCTGGAAGAGAAAGCAACTGAATTTTTAGTTATACTGGTCGAGTGTCCCTTATCTGAAGTGCTTGGGACCAGAAGCTTTTTTGATTTCAAATTTTTTCAGATTTTGGGATACTTGCATATAGATAATTAGCTGTCCTGGGGAGGAAACCCCAGTCTAAATATGAAATTCATTCACACCTTATACACATGCCTGGAGATCATTTTATGCAATATTTTAATGTACCTGCATTTTGACTGTGACTCATCATCATGGGAGGTTAAGGGTGGAATTTTCCACTGGTGGCATCATGTCAGTGCTCGTACGTTTTGGATTTTGAATTTTCAGATTAGGGATGCTCAACTTGAACCAGATTTTCACTTGGGCTTTCTCAGAGCTGCTAATAGAAACCACCCTACATTGTCCAGTCCTCTCTGAGCTTTCAGACTCTCCCATAAGTGGTTGCTGAAACCGAAGAAGGAGTAAACATCTACATAGAGAGAAGGGAAGTCACTTCAGGGGGCTGTGTGCTCACTGCTATGACAGTTTAGTAGGAGACCAGACTTGGTTAGTGACTCTGCCCCAGCATTCAGGATCCATCCGGATATGGCCACCTAGAGAAGACGGGTAGGAGAGAAAAGGGGGGCCAAGATGTCTGGCCAAGACCTTCCTGTCACTTCCCCTCACAGACCTCTTAGGACAAGCTTGGTTTCTAAATCTCCCTATGGCCATTCAGTCAACACAGTACCAGGCATGGAGCCTGAGTCCTTGTGTTAGCCATTTGTCACTGTAACAAAATACCTTAATAGCAACTTAAAGGAGGAAGGATTTGTTTGAGCTCTCGGCTTCAGACGTTGCTGTCTGTGGCCAGTTGGCCCCATTGCTTTTAGGCAAGTGGCAAGGCAGAACTTCATGGTGGAAGGGCGTGGTAGAGGAAAGCTGCTTACCCCATGGTGGGCAGGAAGCAGAGAGACAGAAACAGGAAGAGACAAGACATACCCTTCAGAGACACGCCCCCTGTAAGCTACTTCCTCCAACAGGTCCCACCTCCTAGTTTCTATGACTTTCCAATAATGCCATCAGATTATGATTAATCCATTGATCAAATCACAGTCCTTATCATCCAACCTCTCAATGACTGGACTAATCAGCTGGGAACCAATTCTCCAATACATGAGCCTTCCAGGGGACACTTTGGGTACAAACTGTGACAACCCTCCTCAGGATGCTGCAGCATTCAGAATGCAGGCCAGGTGGCCTGAGATGGCTTCTGTTTTCCCGTGCCTGAGGTCACTGATGCTGCATGGACCTCTGCTAAGTGTCACATGCTCTTTCACATGAAGCACACTTTAGGACCCTCCCACTGAGTGGCCAGAGACTTAGAGTCTCTGGAGTGAACTGACCCAGTCATGCAAGTACCACACAAAGAGACCATCTCCATAGACCTTGGGGAATGCTTTGATTACCACCATGTCTAAAATGAAAAATAGCAATTTGTCCTGGGAGGGATAAGGATGACTCAAGGATGGATGACACTCTGTCTTTACTCTTGAAAAAACTCACTGTCTTGTGGAGTAAGCCAAAGCTTCCCCTTAGGACATCCTAGATATGGTCGGTTGTCCAAAGACCAGAAAAAAGGTACGTGAGCAATTAGTGTAATTCTAATACATATGTGTGTGTATATATATACACACATATATATATACACACACATATGTATATGTATATTATGTATACACTATTGTTGTTGTTGTTAGGTGTTGTCGAGTTGGTATCCGACTCATAGTGACCCTCATAGGGTTTTCAATGGCTGACAGTTTTGGGATTGCCTTGGGAGTGGATTGCCAGGCCCTTCTCCCATTTTTGCGGTGCTGGGAATTGAACTCAGGACCTCAGAGACTGCAGCGCAGCGCTCTACCAACTGAGCTAAATCCCAGCCCCATGTATACACTATATATACACATATATACACTATGTACTTGGAGCTGTACCACTGTGGTGTCCAATCGGAAGCTAAGCAGGGTCAGGCCTGGTTAGGATGGGAGATGGTCTCCTGGATGGGAGACTGCTTGGGAACACCAGATGCTGGTGAAGACCAGCTTCACCATGCTGATGAAGAAGGACCCCACAACCCACTCCCCCCAAAATGATAATCAACCATTGAAAATCCTATGAATAGCAGAGAATCACTGACAATAATATTTCACCTGTTGTACATAGGATCACTATGAGTCAGACACTGACTCAATGGCATCTAACAACAATACACTATGTTTATATATACATACATACAGTTAATGGATTAAAGAGAAAATCAATTGAGGAATATCATCCTCATCCTTAAGAAATTTCACATTTTGTCTTGAAAATATTGGAGCTATCAGAAACCATAAAAACAATCCTTTCCTCTATCAAGAAAGAGGAAACAGTTATGCATATTCTCAAGAATAACAGTAGAAGAGTCAATTTTACTTGTTTATATAAGATTCTCAGAAGGGTTCAGTGCTCTGCCCTACCACATGTTGTTGTTGTTAGGTGCCGTTGAGTTGGTATCCGACTCATAGCGACCCTCATAGGGTTTTCAATGGCTGACTGTTTCGGGATTGCCTTTTTTTTGGAAGCAAGAATGGCCAGACTGCGTCTTACATATTTCGGACATGTAGTCAGGAGAGATCAATCCCTGGAGAAGGACATCATGTTTGGGAGAGTGGCAGGTCAGCGTAAAAGAGGAAAACCCTCCACCAGATGGATTGACACAGTGTCTGCAACAATGGGCTTAAACATAAATAAGATTGTTTGCCTGGCACAGAATCGGCAGGTGTTTCTATCTGCTGTACATAGGGTCACTATGAGTCGGACTCGACTCGATGGCACCTAACAACAACAACAATATACGATTATCTTGAATCTGCATTACAGATATAAATTACAATTTCTCCAATAATTCAATTTTGCAGACATAGATCTATTTCTCTTTTGATCTATTTTTAGTTACTTGAAAACTACTCCACATTTTGCTGACCACATGTATATTCTATGAACCCCTACATCAGCTCTCTGGGGTGATCATTACCATTTGGGAACTCTCTCTTGAGGAACAAGTGAATATTCCAGTGGGAAAAAGTCTAGCTTAGACTTGGGATACCAAGAATTGATTCTTGCTGAGCCCCTACCAGATGGGAGCTTACAGATAAATTACCTCTGCAGTGCTGTTAGAAGAAAAGGAGCAGAATTAGGTGATGGCCTCCCAGGGTACCTCACAGCGCTAAAACTCCATCTTGAGCAATTCTTATGAGCAAAAGCAGAGATTCTTGGTCACATGAGAACATCAGATCTACTGGGAAGAACTGTAAAGGAGCTGAGGACTGGACACGGAACCAGAGACCCTGGAATCAAACACATAAACAAGAGTCAGGGACAAAGGACAAAGACTGCCACCTAGCTCCCAGGAAATCCTCTGGTGGGTTCCTGGTAAAGGGAGTCATTCCTGGTTTTATCCTGGAGCAGAGAAGGTTGGGATAATCAGACTCTTAGAGGTGTGACTTCAGGTTGTTGTTGTTAGGTGCTGTCAAGTCAGGACCGACTCATGGTAACCCTGTGTACAACAGAAGGAAACACTCCCTCCCTGACACCGTGCTATGCCTGGTGCAATGTCAGTGCTTCTGTCTATTTATAGGGTTTTCAATGGCTGGTCATTTAAGGATATTTTCAGAAGTGGGCTGCCAGGTCCTTCTCCCATTTTTGCGATGCTGGGGATCAAACCCAGGGCCTCAGGGAGACCCCAGCCTGTGACATTGGGTAGAACCATATAGTGTCCTCTGATTTGGGAGGCTCCAGCAGAGTTACATAGAGAGTCCCATTCCACTACCTGTTCAGGTAGCTCCTCTGGTCTCGGCTAGTTTCCCTTGAAATGATTGGACCTTCTGAGTCCCAGCTCTTTTATCAGAGAAATGAAAATAACAAATCCACTGCGAAGGAGCAGTGTGAGAAATGAAGCCATTCATGCAAAAACAAAACAAAACAAAACAAAACACCCAAAACAAACAAACAAACAAAAACCCCACAGTGCTAGACACGTGGAAGGTAATCATACATCTTGATTTTGGAACATTTATCAAGTGTCAGCCCTACAGCAAGAAGAAAGAAGGGTGTTGCTGGGAACCAGACAGACTTTGGGTCAAGACCTCACTCTGAGCCTCCCACATATCTGGGCCTTACTAACTCTACCTCCAGCCCCAGGAATAATCCACTTACATAAACCCAGGCCCCTTTTCCAGCGCATACCGGCCCAAAGAACCCAAGTTCTGAATTGGACAAATGACCCAGGTCTTCTAGGGAGCATGAAGCATATAACTTCTATTGGATGGTTGAATGCTGGACGTGAGTGAGCAATATTGTAGCCTCCATACACAGCGGCACCCATGTGTGGCCACATTGGAAACCAGGCTTGGGGCAATGATGATTTTAAGGAGGCTGGAGAGGCAGAGGGGAGCTAGACCAGGGCCATTTTGGAACCACTGGACCCAGTTTCACACAAGACCTATTTTTCTCAGGCCCTTTTCAGTGACTGCAGTCAATTAAGTCCCTGTTATGTTTAAACCAGTTTGAGCAGGCTTTCTGTTGAATGCAACAAAGATGCTGCTAACTACAATACCCCCTCGCCCTGGGGTATGTGAGCAACGGAGCCAGATTTTTTGATAATTGTATTGGTTACAGTGGATTATCCTCAGTTTAACTCAGGCCAGTCTAAATCATCCAGAGAAAGCACAGAGGTCCAAGTCCTTCGAAATGTCCACTTTGTGCAGCCCAGGCACATAAAGTGTGTCCCATGGTCTAGAGGTAGGTACGGCGCTGCTATGGCCTGAATATCTGTGTCCCTCAAATTCATGTGTTCAACTTCTTCCAGGCCATAGAATTAAGAGGTGGGGCTTTAGGAGGGGCTGGCTCGTGGGAGCAGGGCCTTTGTGAAAGTGATTAGTGCCCTTACAAAGCAGGTCTGAGAGACGCCCCTTCCCCATCTGTCAGTAGTGGTGAGATGCTGTACCCCAGTGTTACCGCCTTTTCTGAGGCGTTCCTCTCCTCCACTCAGGTGATACTGGGTCCTTGGCTTGATCACAGAAATGAATTTCAGGGTAAGTCAGAGAGGGAAGCAGAGTTGGAGCATTTATTAGGTAAAAGTAAAGGATTGTACACACTTAAGAGTGAAGTGTGGGTGCGTACAGAGAAAAAGACACCCTAGATGTCTTTGCAAGGAACGTAGGTATGATTTGGGGGCTTTGGGAGTTACATTGCTCTACAGGGTCCAGTGAGTGCCTAGTATAGATTTACAGATAGAAAAAGAAGCATTGTTAAAAATGCCTAGATTGGGACAGTCGAGAAAATTCTTACTATACCTTGTCACAAGGAAAATACCTAGGGCTGCTAACATTAGTGATAGTCAGTAATCTTGTTTAGTGAAATTTCTAGAGAAGCACAGGTTTCTATGAAGGCAGTTTCCACAGTAGCTTTCCTTTTTAGTTGTGCTATAATTTTTGGTTGATATGACTCAGACCAGATCCTGAGGCAAAAGCCCTTTCCTTTCCATGTCGTCTAAATTTTCCATGAGTATCCATCTTGCCTCAATTCCACCATGTGAGGACACAGCTAGAAAGTACCATAAAAGAGGCTCTTTCCGACACTGAGTCTACCTGTGTTAATCTTAGACTTCCTGGCCTCCAGAACTGTAAGAAATATGTCTCTAATGCTCATAAGCTACCTAGTCCATAATATTTTATTATAGCAACCTAATTAAACTAAGATGGGATCAGAATCAACCTTCTACTCAAAGCCATCCAGAAAACAGTGGGCATTACTGTGCATAATGTGCCCTTATATTTCCCTACTAGTGTATTTGTGAGTGAGTGCTGCCTAACAGATTACTCCCAAAGATGACAACTTAAAAGGACAAATATGTACTACTTGAGACATCTGGGAGCAGCTTGTCTGGGTGGCTCTGGCTCAGGGTTTCTCATGAGATTGGCATCAAGATGTCAGCCAGAGTTGTAGTCATTTCAACACTCAACTGGTGTTGAGGGGTTTACCCTCAAGTTTACCCAGATAGTTGTAGGAAGGACTCAGTTCCTTACTGGCTGATGTCTGGAGTCTTCAATTGTCTAGTGTTCGGGCTTCTATGTAGCTTGAGGAGGGTGGAGGGCACAGAAGCCATCCTCTTTTATAACCTGATCTTGGAAGTGACATACCATCACCCTTAATCTTGGAGGTACCATACCATCCACTCCTGCCATATTTGGTCACATAGACCAAGCCTGGTACAGTGTGGGAGATGGTTACATATGAATACCTGGTGTGAACGCCAGAAAGCAGGGCTCATTGGGGCCATCCCAAAGACTAACCACGACTGCTGTGGGACCCTTTGACCCTCACTCTCCTCATGCCAGTCATCTTACTGGGTTTTCCTTCTCTGTCCTCTACTCTCATCTCTCCTCCCCAAAACAGTGAACTCTCCTCTCTCATCCTGGTCTCTGTCCATGTCTGACCCACCCCATGCAGGCATTCCTAAAGACAGTCTCCCTCCGAGAGGAATTACTAGAACATATTTTAAGAAGTGGAAAGCTTTTAATCCTGTAACTATCCATAAATGCATTTATCTATCTATTTATCTTCCCTTGATAATAAAAAAGGAAAACTTTAAATAGCTGGAAACCACTGGCCATTCCTCAAATTCTTCTTCCAATTTTCCCCACTCCACACCCCAGATTACAGTGCACTGGCCTGTGGGAATTGCTTATTCCTTGGAAGCTAGCGAGTCTCTGAGTCACGGCGTCCTCTCCCTGCCCCCTACCCACCATGTTTTCCATGCTTCATTCCATCCAAGCTATGACAACATGGCTCCTAAATAGGTTGGGTCTGGGGAGGGAGACCAGAGAGTAGCTCCCTTCCTGTGCCAGGTGGTGGAGACACTGTGAACTTGACTCAAGCTGACCATAGATCAGCAGAGACAAGTTTTTCTCAGGTGCTGCTATTAGAGGGAGAAAGACCTGAGTTAAGAGGGCAGGGGATGATACAGCAGAAGATCTTTGATCCAGAATGTCCAGGATCTAGTTTCCATGCATTCTTATATTTAGTTAATATTATTGAGCATCTCCCTCACGTGTCTGTCAGATTATCATGCTATGTGGGCTTGTATGTTGCTGTGATACTGAAAGCTATGCCACTGGTATCTCAGATACCAGCAGGGCTACCCATGGTGGACAGGTTTCAGCTGAATTTTCAGACTAAGACAGATGAGGGAGAAGGACCCAGCAGCCCATTCCCGAAACAGCCATTGAAAACCCTGTGAATAGCAGAGAAGCACTGTCAAATTCAGTGCTGGAAAATGACCCCCCCAGGCATTCAAGCAATGGCTGGGGAAGAGTCACCCCCTCAAAGTAGAGTCAACCTTGATGATGGAAATGGAGTAAAGCCCCTGGGACCTCCATGTGCTGATGTGGCACGACTCAAAACGAGAAGAAGCACAGTGGCTGTAACATTGGGCTCAAACATAAAACAAGATCATATGCATGGCCCAGTGTTTAGTAATGCCTCATCCTGTTGTACATAAGAGTTGCTAGGAGTCAGACTGGACTTGATGGCACCTAACAACAACAATTGAGCATCTACGAGTATCAGTCATTATTATAGAAACCAGGCATACATTGTTAACTAAATACTTCCAATGTCCCTGCCCTCATGGAGGTTATATTCTAGTAGATATAGAGTCTTAATAAATCACTAAGCTAAGAAGAAAAAATAAACCACCCAAATGGAGTGACAGGATGGCATACTTGTTAGATCAAGCAGTCAGAGAAGCCCTTTGCTATGCCCATCCTTGGTTAACTTTATTCCAGATCTTAGATCTTGTTGTTGTTGTTAAGTGCCATCAAGTCGGATCCAACTCACAGAGACCCTCATAGTGTATTCAATGGCTGATTGTTTTTCAGGATTGCTTCAGGAGTGGATTGCCACGTCCTTCTCCCATTTTTGCAGTGCTGAGGATCAAACCCGGGTCTTCAGAGAGTACAGAGCAGCGCTCTACACACTGAGCTAAACCAAAGCCCAGGTCTTAGATCTGTTGACTCCAAAAAGTATAATTAAGAAAAGATGTTGTGCCAGGTAAAGAATGACACATAACCTGAGACATGAAGAACAGGGAGAGACAAGGAGCTTAAAAGACAAACCCACGCAATCTGCAAACATCACTTGAGTCCACCAAAGAATGTATTGCAAATCAGTCATCATTCTATGGCCACTGAACACATCTGGGCTTACCTCACAATGAAAGCAACGTGTTAAAAAGAAAGCCCAAAGTATCTGTCGTTGTTTGGTGCTGTCAAGTCTGACTCATAGAGACCCTCATAGGGGTTTCAATGGCTGATTGTTTCGGGAGTGGACGCCACGTCCTTCTCCTTTTGTGGTGTTGGGGATCAAAACTAGGTCCTTAGAAAGTGCAGGACAGCACCCCGTCCACTGAGCTAAACCTCAGCCCCAATTAACACTCCCTGACACTGTGCCATGCCCAGCACTGTGTCAGAGCTTCTCTGCTGTTCGTGGGGCTTTCAGTGGCTGATTTTTTTTTGCGATTGTTTCAGAAGTGGATTGCCATATCCTTCTCCCATTTTTGCAGTGCTGGGGATGGAACCCAGGGCCTCAGAAAGCCCCGAGCAGCACTCTACCAACTGAGCTAAACCCCAGCCCCCACCACATGTTCAAAACAAAGCCCAAAATATTTAATGGTGGAAACAAAATGAATATATGGCACCAAGTCATTCGTTCCTGGAGGACTGCAATAGTCAATGCACATTCACATCCTTAAAAATAACACAAAACAGCTGGGTGCGGTGGGTCATGCCTGTAAGCCCAGCAACTTGGGAGGTGGAGATAGAAGGATCACAAGTTCGATGAAGCAAGAGCAGCCAGCATAACCCTGTCTCATCTTAAAAAATAAAATTAAAAAAGGGCGGGAGGCAAGGGTGCAGCCCAGTGGCAGAATGCTTGCAAAGCATGCAGTAGGCCCCAGGTTCAGTCCCCCAGTTGTTGTTTTTGTTAGGTGCTGTCGAGTTGGTATCTGACTCATAACGACCCTCATAGGGTTTTCAATGGCTGATTGTTTCAGGATTGCCTTGGGAGTGGATTGCCAGGCCCTTCTCCCATTTTTGCAGTGCTGGGAATTGAACTCAGGTCCTCAGAGACTGCAGCACAGTGCTCTACCAACTGAGCTAAATCCCAGCCCTCAGTCCCCCAGTACTGCAAAAAAAAAAAAAAAAAAAAAAAAAAAAAAAAAAAAAAAAAAAAAAAAAAAAAAAAAAAAAAAAAAAAAAAAAAAAAAAAAAAAAAAAAAAAGAAAGAAAGAAAGAAAGAAAGAAAAAAAAGAAAGAAAGAAAAAGAAAAATTATTAACGCAAAACAAATGATCATGCTACAGTGAAAAATACATGAAAAATTTCTTCTCTGAAAAATCTTTCTGGATGGAACAGGGAGGAGTGGAAATTCCCTTACCCTTAGAAGCTCTTGTCACAGCCTTCAGAGATGGAGGGAGAAGGTGGTGACAGCCCTTTTGCAAGGACTTGACCCTTGGTACACTTTTCTTTCCTAATTTCCCACATCCTCGACTGATCAGCCTGCTGTATAGCCATCAGTGACCACTGCGCCATGAGATCTGTGAACTTTCTGCAAGATTAAACACCCTCTAACAAACTCATTTCTTACCAGCCTCTCACTACACACGCTGCCTGCCCACCCTCAATGGGTACCAGGTTCTTCATCCTGCCTCCCACCGCAAGGCACCATGGGCCCTAATGGACTGTTCTTGATAGTTTTAAAAACAAAGCGATGAGACCCCTGACTTGCCCATTGTTTGAAAGTTCTCTGCGTGCGCGTCTACCTAAGGAGCCAGCCATATTAACATTTGTGTCACGTTTGATAATGAACACAGGCGTCTCCTGGGCATTAACTCATTGAATCTCGAAACAGTCCTTCGAAAAGAGGGAAGGGGGAATTACCAGCCAATTGCCAAAAAACATCTCCTTTTGTCCCTGACAACTATGCTTCCCAGAGTCCTTTGCACTTGAATGTGGAGATGAGAAAGATACTTCCTGGTCCATGAGAACCTCCTACAAGAGTTGCCCCCAAATTTCTTCTTCCCAGCAAACCTGTGTGGATGGAGGGGCCACCACAGAGGAGACTGGTCTCTAAATTACCACAGAGAGTAGAGTCAGGAGGGACCAATACCCTGGAGAAGGACATCATGTTTGGGAGAGTGGCAGGTCAACGGAAAAAAAGGAAAACCCTCCACCAGATGGATTGACACAGTGTCTGCAACAATGGGCTTAAACATAAACAAGATTGTGTGCCTGGCACAGAATCAGGGAGTGTTTCGTTCAGCTTCATATAGGGTTGCTGTGAGTTGGACTTGACTCTAGCACACCTAACAACACTTGCCAATTGTTGTTAGGTGCCATTGAATCATGTCCGACTCATAGCAGCCCTCATAGGGTTTTCAATAGCTGATTGTTTTGGGATTGCCTACAGAGTGGATTGCCAGGTTCTTCTTTCATTTTTGTGGTGCTGGGAATCGAACTCGGAACCTCAGAGACTGCAGAGCGGCGCTCTACCAACTGAGCTAAATCCCAGCCCAGTAATTGGTAGCTACTAACTGTTATTCTCAGATAGATGAAACAGCTGAACCTAAGCCTTGGCTACAATTATTTTATCGGCACCACCTGCAAACATACACAGCAATGAAATCCCAGTTTCCTCGTATGATTTAAAATTACCAAAACCTTGGTGCCTCTTTTCTTAAACCATAAAGACCTCTTTCTTTCATAGACTAGTGAATTTTCTATTCTCCCATCCTTTCTTTAATCAGGTAAAAAGGAAGACAACGCTCACTTTTTTTTTTTCAATCAGGCATTGCACAAAGCGCTTTACATTTGGGTCTTTGGTTTTGTTTGGCTGTGTCTAATCCTCTCAGGAGCCTCAATTTCCCCTTTGCAGATGAGGCTTCCTTGACTTTAGAGAAAATAGTGCCTATGTGTCAGAGCTGAGAGAAGCAGATCTATGCCCTCTCAGAGCCAGAGCTTCTACCCCTTAATGCTAATCCCTTCCCTGACCCAGTGCTTTGATCCCAGGCTGGTCTGGTTACAGCCCTAGAATTTCACAACCTTCTAAGAACACAGTCAAGAAAAAAGAGATCGTTGTTTTAACCTGGCTCTGAATCGTGGCAAACATGATCCGTGATATTAACAAGGCAGCTTCTCTCCTCAGCGTGAAGGACCCTTGAAAAGGGTATCTTAATCACGGGTGTCATAATTTATGATTGTACCTGTTTGTGTTTAGTGCACTTGTTATCCTTGATGTTTTTGCCCTGAGGGCATCCAACTGAACAAAATTGCATACATCTTTGCGGATTACCCTCTCTGCATCCATAAGTTATCTGTCCTTTTAAAATAATTTGCACGAAAATACCGGGTGTTTTTCCTAATGGGAATAGACAGCTAGTGTTTTTTGATGCAAATGACTTTTTTTCACAATCTCCCCAGCCCAGAGCTAAATCTGCAGAAACAACGGGGCTCAGAGGGCTGGTGCTTCCAGAAGCAATTTAAACACAGCAGTTGGGAGCTGCAGCCTGACTTAGTCTCTGAGCTATGTTGTTGTGTTGTTGTTAGGTGCCGTCCAGTCAGTATCAGATTCATGGTGACCCTACATACAACAGGTGAAACACTATTGTCGGTGCTTGTCTGCTATTCATAGGGTTTTCAATGGCGGGTTGATTTTTGGGAGTGGGTTTCCGGGTCTGTCCACCGAGCCTACAGCACCTGGTGTTCCCAGGTGGCCTCCCATCCAAGGACTAACCAGGCCCAACCCTGCTTAGCTTCTGAGATCATCAGATGCCACAGGGCTAGGTATGGCTGCAGGCTGCTCTACGTTGTTGTTGTTAGGTACCTTGGAGTCAAGTCTGACTCATAGCGAGACCCTCATAGGGTTTTCAATGGCTGACTGTTTCGGGATTGCCTTGGGAGTGGATTGCCAGGTCCTTCTCCCATTTTTGCAGTGCTGGGACCTCAGAGACTGCAGTGCAGTGCTCTACCAACTGAGCTAAATCTCAGCTCTACATTGTTATTGTTGTTGTTGTTGTTAGGTGCAGTCAAGTCGTGTCTGACTCATAGCGACCCTCATAGGGTTTTCAATGGCTAACTGTTTCGGGATTGCCTTGGGAGTGGATTGCCAGGTCCTTCTCCCATTTGTGCGGTGCTGGGAATTGAACTCAGGACCTCAGAGACTGCAGCGCAGCGCTCTACCAACGGAGCCAAATCCCAGGAGTTCTAGCTCTACATTAGGGAAGGCTAAATGAGATGAAGAAAAAGATGTCTTAAAGGTGTTTATCATAATATTCGCCACTCTTGTTTTTAAGAAACTGACTTTCATTCAGGTGACCTTTGTGTCTGTGCATAAAGATGAAACTGACAAATCATAAGCATAATCTACAGTATCACACGGTTTTGTTTTCTCCTTGAAGTAAAATGTTAAGGATTTATTTTATTTTTTATTTTTCTTAAACTTTTAATGTTGTTGTTTGGTACCATCAAGTTGGGTCTGACTCACAGCAACCATACCTACAACAGAACGAAATCCTGCCTGATGCCGTGCTATGCACACAATCCTTCTTATGTTTAAGCCCATTGTTGCAACCACTGTGTCAGTCCATCTGGTTGAGGGTCTATTTTTCCCTGACCTGCCGCTCTCCCAAACATGATGTCTTTCTCCAGGGATTAGTCCCTCCTGACAATATGTCCAATAGTCATATTAGGTTAGGTGCCAACAGTCAAGCCATCCTTGCTTCCAAGAAGCACTCTGGTTGCACTTCTAGGACGGATCTGTTGGTTCTTTTGGCAATCCATGGTATATTCAATATTCGTCTCCAGCACCATAATTCAAAGGCATCAATTCTTCTCCTGTCCCCCTCAGTCACTGTTCAGCTTCCACATGCATATAATGCAACTGTATTTCTGAACTCTATTTATGGTGAAAATCAAGAACTCAACCGTAACTTATATATTTTTCCAGCACTTAAATAGATAATGTTTTGAGGTTTTGTTTGTTTTTGTTTTTGTTTTTTTCTCTGGTAGTGGGAGTTGAATCCAGGGCCTCATGCTTGCATGCTTTGGAAGTGCTGTACCACTGAGCCCTCAGCCCATTTTTTTTACTTTTTGAGACAGGGTCTCACTAAATGACGCAGACTGCCTCTGGTCTCGAACTTGCGATCCTCCTGCCTCTGCCTCCCAAGCCACTGGGATGACAGGTGTGCGCCACTGTGCCCGGCTGTTTTGAGGTTTTAAGTATGTATCTTGGTTTAGCTACTTATACTTGAATAAACCAGTTCAATATCATACTTGATCTGAATATTTAAGTACAGAAAGGGCAATAAGCCCTGCATGGAGAAGGAAACCTTGGCTCTTGCCACATCTTGGCTAAAACCAAATATATTTTTCACTATAGTCATTTTTGTTGTTGTTAACATAGAACTGACTTTGGAAGAAAAATATATTGAAAAAAAGCCCTATTATAAGACTAATGATATGTTTGAGAAACGGGCTCTACAGGCAAAAGAAAGAATTCTGCGTGACCTCGATTGCTGTTTGGATCATAATTAGTAATTGCTGTTGGTTCTTAAGCAGTAATTG
>VMDO01030853.1:5589-20873 GCA_007922755.1 Pedetes capensis
ATATATGCATACACATACATACACACACACACACACACACACACACACACACACACACACACACATATAGGATCAAGCCCAGGGGCTTGCTCATGCTAGGCAAATGCTCTACCACTGAGCTACATCCCCAGCCATTGGTGTTACTTTTTTTTTTTTTTGAGTTCTTTATATATTCTATATGGGGGCTGGGATTTAGCTCAGTTGGTAGAGCACTGCGCTGCAGTCTCTGAGGTCCTGAGTTTGATTCCCAGCACTGCAAAAATGGGAGAAGGACCTGGCAATCCACTCCCAAGGCAATCCTGAAACAGTCAGCCATTGAAAACCCTATGAGGGTTGCTATGAGTTGGATACCAACTCGACGGCACCTAACAGCAACATATATTCTATATAGTCAAAGATTTTCTGTCATTCTGTATAGGCTTCACTCTGTTAAATATTTCCTTTGGTCTGCAGAAATTTTTGAATTTGATGCAATCTGTTGATTCTTCTTATTTCCTGAGCTATTAGAGTCCTCCTGTTCAGCAAGTTGTTTCCTACACCCATATCTTGAAGTGTTTCCCCTATGCTTTCTGCTAGCATCCTCTGTGTTTCAGGTCTTATACTCATTCTTTGATTCATTTTGAGTTATACCGGGTAAGTGATAGGGATCTAGCATCAGTCTTCACATATGGATATCTAGTTTTGCCAGCATTATCTATTGAAGAGGCTATCATTTCTCCAACTTATGTTTTTGGCCCTTTGTTGAGAATCAGATGCCTGTAGCTGGATTGTCATATTTCTTGGTCCTCTTTTCTATTCCATTCATCAATATGCCTATGCTTTGTGCCATTACCATGCTGTTTTTGTTACTATTGCTCTGTAGTATAGTTTGATATCAGATATTGTGATACCTGCAGCATTGCTCTTTCTGATCAGAATTGCTTTGGTTATTTGGGGTCTTTTTTGGCACCCTTTCTGCACCTTCTCACCGGTTCCTGCCCAGACCACCAATGAGGAAACGACTCTCCCGCTGCTCTCCCCCAGACCTTTGATGAGGAAAAAATGCTCTCCCGTCTCAATCATCAACAAGGAAAAGAACCTGCTCTCCGTCTGACCACCAATGGAGCAACAGCTGTCTCTTCGTGACCACCGAGCCAACCAACACAGGTATTTGCCACTGGAAAGCAAAAGTGCCTGAGGCTTTTCCTTTCTCCCATCTCCGCCAGGGTCCCGAAGGCCACAGGGGTCTGCGCCCCTCATCTAAGGGTCCCGAGTGAATTGTGTTTAGTATCTGTGTGCACGGCAGTGCAGCCCATCCAAACCTCTAGGCCAGACCGGGAGGCGCGTGCCCCACATAGAGTTGGCCACGGCACACACAGATACTAAATACAATTCACTTGGGACCCTCAGGTGAGGGGCGCAGACTCCTGCAGCCCTTGGGACCCTGGCGGAGATGGGAGAAAGGAAAAGCCTCAGGCGCTTTTGCCTTCCAGGGGCAAACACCTGTGTTGGTCGTCTCGGTGGTCCGGAGGAGACAGCTGTTGCTTCCTCGGTGATCAAACGGAGAGCAGGTTCCTTTCCTTATTGAGGATTGCAACGGGAGAGCATTATTTCCTCACCGAAGGTCCGGGGGAGAGCAGAGGGAGAGGCGCTTCCTCATGCCATATGAGGAAGCTGCCATATGAACTTTAGGAGATTTTCATATATTAAGAAATTATCATTTTTGAGCCCTGTGTGGGGGCACATGCCTTCAACTCTGGCAAAGCAGGAGGATCACACGTTTGAGACAGGAGTCAGCCTGCATAACTTAGTGAGACCTTGCCTCAAAATACAAAGTAAAAAAAAAAAAAAAAGGGTTAGGTGTATTGCTCAGTGGTTGAGCACTTGCAAAAAGCATGTGTGAGGCCTTGGGTTCAACTCCCAAGGACTGCAAAAATAAATAAATAATAAATAAAAATGATCATTTTTGTAACAGAGCATTTTTCTCCATATATATATATATATACATATATATTTATACATATATATACATATATATGTTTGCTTATATTTATATTTTATGACTTTTATTTCAATGTAGAATATTTTTAAAAAATATTCTAAGTGGCCAAGTATTTTAGTGATCCCTTTTATGGAATGCTCTTCCTTATAGCAAGAACATAGCTATTTTTAATCATTATATCTAAATGCCCACTCTTTGATTAATGTGAGAGTTATTTTAGTGGAGATAGTGTCTTCCTTGTTCTTTGTGTTGGTTGGTTGGTTTTGGTTCGTTCTATTTTGTGACCCCTGATGTAGTTTGACTATTTAAGTTATTTATTTTCTATTTTCTCATTATTAATACACATGTTACAGATTTTCATCTGATTTCTACTTTAGTTATACCACATAGTTTTTGGTATGTAGGGCTTTCTTATCTTTGTTTATCTGGCTATTTGTCATTAACTCAACAGTTATTAAATTCTTTAAAATTTCTAGATGATTGAGTATTTTTTTACTACTTTTTTTAGGGAAAGATTTCTGAACTTTTTCCTGTCTTAGGAATGTACTGAGGCTTATTTTTTGACCTGGGCTGGGGTTTAGCTCAGTTGGTAGAGTGCTACTCTATACTTTCTGAGGACCCAGGTTCCACCCCCAGCAACACTTTCTTTTCTTTAATTTTCTTTGCTTCCTCACTCTGTTCTTCATACCCATTGGTAGATTTACACCAGGGTTTATTCTTCTATAAGCTACTTCTTAATGTGACTTTCTGGATTTGGAGGGATTCTTTTGTTCATTTTCCTAGTAGTTTCTGATTCATGTTTCGTTCTCTTCTGTTATCATCCCTGAGCCCTTGTATCTTGGCCTTTTGCCTTCTTATTTTGGTTCTTATACTGTAAACGATATAGTTATTCAGTGTTGTTGTTTTCCTATTTTTGACATTTTGTTGGTGATTTATTTATTTACTTTTGCAGTACTGGGGGTTGAACCCAGGGCCTCTCACACATGCTAGCTATGCTCTGTCACTGAGCTATACGTCGCTCCCTTTATATTTTTATTTTTATTTTATTTTGAGACAGGGTCTCGCTAAGTTACTTAGGCTGCCTCTGGCCTCAA
Organism: Pedetes capensis; assembly: GCA_007922755.1. Lineage (NCBI taxonomy): Eukaryota > Metazoa > Chordata > Mammalia > Rodentia > Pedetidae > Pedetes > Pedetes capensis. Next base: position 8,665 of record VMDO01030853.1, read on the forward strand.
ACTTGCAATCCTCCTGTGTCAGCCTCCCAAGTCAGTGGGATTACAGGAATGCCCCATGGCATGTCTGTTGTGATTTTGTTATTTAGAATGCCACCACACAGAGTATTGAAGTGCTATCTAGTGTTCCTGAGCACAAGCAGGCTGTGATGTGTGTTACAGAGAAAATGTATGTTTGGTTGTGCTTCATTCAGGCATGACTTATAGTGCTGTTGGCCCTTAGTTCAATGCTAATGAATTATTAATATAGATTAGTTAAGGAGATTTTTTTAAAAAGTGAAACATAAAGCACTGTTATATTGATTGGTGGATGAAGGTTATTGTGACCACAGGCTCCCAGGAACTCAGCCCGTTATACATTCTGGGAAGAGTGGTTGAGTATTTGCTGATTCAGTGTTTCCAGCCACTTTATGGGACATCACTGCAATTAATAACAAGAATTGATGATATTGTCACTTTTAGGTTGCTGGCCTCTCTAAGAGCTTGTAACTGTCTTTCTTGTTTGTCTGATTGTTTACTTGTGGCTTTTGCATGATTTCTGAGAAAAGTAGGAGCATTCTGGCACCTTCATACTGCGAAAACTCCCTCTTTTTCTTAGGACTTGTTTGAAGGTCTCACTTTCTTAGGCAAAGTTGCACCGACCTTAAGTTCTGAAGAGTGGAAAGGTGCCTGGGAGGAACCTGGGGTTCAGAGAAAAGACAGGTGAAAGGGAATGAGGAGAGAAAACGGGTAGCTGGAAAGGGAGCTGCTTCCAGCTGGGGGCAAAGTGATTGGGAAAGTCCAACGTGTGGGTATTTGGGAGTCAGGTGTCTTCGACTCTGTTTCTGTCATTGCCACCCATTAGCTCTGGGAGACTGACTAGGTTACTGCTCTGGGTCTGACGTCCATCTCCTCTTTTGCAGATGCTGATTATTGTGAGGGTCCGCACCTGGCGGACAGTAGGCATCCTATATGAAGTTGCTCACTCCTCACGCACTCAGGAAGGACGAACACGTGCAAAGGCCCATATGCCTGCACTTCTGACTACTTTTACAATCGACTCATGATCCATGCCTTTTGATTTTGTGAAATGTCTCAGGATACAAAACCTCATCTTGCTTAAGCTAATGCATTAGTCTGTTTTATGTTGCTATAACAGAATGCCACAGACTGGGTAACTTATAACGAACAGAAACATGTGTGGCTCATGGTCTGATCCAACAGCATGGCACCAGGATCTGGTGAGGGCCTCTTTCCACATAGTCCCTTGTTGTTGTTGTTGTTGTTAGGTGCTGTCGAGTCGGTATCCAACTCATGGCGACTCTCATAGGGTTTTCAATGGCTGACTGTTTTAGGATTGCCTTGGGAGTGGATTGCCAGGCCCTTCTCCCATTTTTTTGCGGTGCTGGGAATTGAACTCAGGACCTCAGAGACTGCAGCACAGCGCTCTACCAACTGAGCTAAATCCCAGCCCACATAATCCTTTAGAGGAAGGGAAAAATCAATCTCCAACGCACGCATTACCCATAGTGTTAGGAAATTGTTCGATCACCATCCTTCCCGCCAGGCTTGGCACTGAGCAGCTCTTCGCTCTTTCTTAAAATCAGATTCAGCCTGAGCCCATGAAGATTTGCACCCAGAACGGCGTTGGAGAAGAAAGGTAACGCCGTGGGCCTTGGGGCTTGGAGGGATTCCAGAGACGTCTCTACCAGGACGACGCCCCTGGTTCTGTTCAGCCTCACACGGATTTTGCTCTGAAGCGGACAGCGCACATCTGGCTGCCAAAGTCCTGGCAAGTTTCCTCTTTATAAATCATCTTAATTACCTTCACATTAGACCTGCTGAGTCTCAGCTGGTGTGGCCCAGAAAGCGAGGTTCAGGGGCTGGTGAAAGCGAGTAGGAATTCTCCTCGCTGGCGACCCATGGCCTCTTTTCTTATCAAGCTGATGAGCAGAGGTGATCCATCAGCCATTCTCTGGAGGGGGCCGTGCTGGGACTTTCCAAGGGGAACCAAAGCACACCTGAGCTTTCTCCAGAACTGGCTTGATTGTGCCCAGGCAGAGTAAGTTTTGCTTCGCCTGTCCTGTGGCCCAGGGTTGGCGTCCCCAACTAGAAAGAAAGAAATTGGCAAAACATGGGGATTGGCTGGACTATTAAGAACCACAGGGGGCGCTGGTCTCCTGCACACGCCTCTCCCTGTGGAAGGGGTTGATGCACGTGGGAGGGGAAGATAAGGGCCCTTGATCTTCCATACCTGGCACCCGACTGGAGCCATTCTGTTTTCTGCATAAGCACTTCCGCTTCACGTTCATCTTTGCTACCTGTTCCTCCTTTCCCCGTTGCCTCCTAATGATGATAATGATTCTTCTGCACCTCCCAGAAGCGACACAGGCTGATTTCCATGACTTTAGCCATCCCTGGGATCACAAGCCTGTGAAGCAGGCACTGTTGTCAATTTGTTTGACAAGCGGGCTGCGTGAAGCTCAGAAGTGCCGAGTAACTTAACTAAGGCACACCACTAATAATAGGGCTGAGGTTCACATCTAAGTCTGTCTTTCTGCTGAAGCCCAGGCCCATTTCTGCAGAGGCAGGCTGCAGGGTGGCCTGGCGGATGTGGACTGTGGCTGGGAGACCCCGCGTAGCCTCTGTTCCTGGCAGGCTGCAACTGTGGTGCTCCCCCTGGCTGCAGACACAGTTACAGGGGATGGTTTTAGGTTCCCAGAGCTCAAGCCTTATCTGTTCAATTGCTGCTGAGTTGAGCTCATCTATAACATCCACCTGGGCTGGGATTTAGCTCAGTGGGTAGAGCACCGCTCTGAATTCTGAGGTCTTGGGTTCGGATTCCTAGCACCGCAAAAATGGGAGAAGGACATGTCAATCTACTGAGGCAATCCCCAAACAATCAGCCATTGAAAACCCTATGAGGGGCGCTATGAGTCAGAGTCGGACATGACTTGATGACACACAACAACAATGAAATCCACCTGGAGGAAGAGTCTCTTACCTTCATTTTGAAAACTCCACCCTTTCCCAAAGATGAGAGATTTTCTGGTCTATTTGGGGTATGGATTTACCTACCCTCTGGGAGTTTGAAATAACATGTAAGGAACTGGCTTCTCAAATAGGAGACTGCCTTGTTTTCCAAAAGCTCTTTAATGATATTTTGGGTTACAAAAGTACTAAGTTAGCTGTGATGGTTAATTTTTGGTATCGATTTTTGACTGGATTAAGGAATACCTGGAGAATAGATAGGGGCTGGGATTTAGCTCAGTTGGTAGAGCGCTGCACTACAGTCTCTGAGGTCCTGAGTTCAATTCCCAGCACCACAAAAATGGGAGAAGGGCCTGGCAACCCACTCCCAAGGCAATCCCGAAACAGTCAGCCATTGAAAACTCTATGAGGGTCGCTATGAGTCGGATACCGACTCGATGACACCTAACAACAACAACAACAAGAGAATAGATAAGGCATTACTTCTCAGGGTTGTGGGGGTGTTTCCAGGAAACATTGGCATGGGAGCTGGTGCATTGAGTGGGGGCATCTGCCCTCACTGTGAGTGGGCATCATCCTCTCTACTGGCAGCATGAATGGAACAAAAAGACAGAGAAAGGGTGATTTTCTTCATACACCTGCCCATGCTCTGTTGCCCTTCCACCTTCCTGTAAGGGATTATGTGGAAAGAGGCCCTCGCCAGATCCTGGTGCCATGCCGTTGGACCAGACCTGGAGCCGTACACATTTCTATTCGTTATAAGTTACCTAGTCTGTGGCATTCTGTTATAGCAACATAAAATAGACTAATGCATTAGCATAAGCAAGATGAGGTTTTATATCCTGAGATATTTTACGAAATCAAAAGTCAAAAGCAGCTGAGCCTCAAAAAAAGATTGGATCTCTCTGGGGAAGCCAGAATATGTCTATCTTTCTAACTCTCTACCTCTCTGTTTATCATCTGGCTATCTTTGATTTTTTTATGTATGTTGTTTTTTTCTCTTGTAGACCAGTAGTTCCCAATGTGTGGTCCCCAGACCACCATATCAATATCACCTGGAAACATGTTACTAATGCAGATTCTCAAGCCTGCCTCAGACTTGCTGAATCACAAATAAGGTATAAGAGTCAGCAATGTATGTCTTAACAAGTGCTTCTGGTGATTCTGGTGCTCACTAAAGATTGACAGCCACTGCCATGGACCACATTTTTCTGCTTCCTACATGACAGAAAATAATCAGACATGACATCTTTTACATGTTCCAGGTTCAGGCCACCAGGCGAATTCTGAATTGACAGTTATGTACTCCCTAATTTAATTAGATGAAGCTTGGATCGGTGTGTAACTGCTGGAACATAACTACCATAAAGGGCAAAAATGGATGAAGAATGTAAGTTCCATTACATAACCATAGTTACTCCATTCACAACTAGTTAAATTTTAGGGGAAGGAGCAATAACCAGGAAAAAATAAAAAAGACTGGAAACGCACGCTAATTACAACAAAAGTAGTAAAGTAACAATAAGAAATGTTAGAGCTGAGCCTGGTGGTGCACACCTGGAATCCCAGCTACTCAGGAGGCTGAGGCAGGAGGATTTCCAGTTTAAGGCCAGCCTGAGCAACTTAGTGAGACCAGGTCTCAAAATAAAACAATAAATAAATAAAGGGCAGAGGTATAGCTGCCTGATGGAGCACTTGCTTAGCATGCACAGAGCCCTAATTTCAATCCTGTACTGCAGAAAAGGAGTATTAGTCCAACTCATAGCAACCCTCATAGGGTTTTCAATGGCTGATGGTTTGGGGATTGCTTTAAGAGTAGATTGCCATGTAATTCTGTTTTTGCAGTGCTGGGGATCAAACCCAGGTCCTCAGAGAGTGCACAGCAGCACTCTACCAAATGAGCTAAACCCCAGCCCTGGCTGCAATAGTAATATCTACCAATCTTTTATCATTTACTATTTGTCAAGCCTAGAACTTGGCATCAAGAGAAGGATATGGCAGCCCACTCTTCTGAAACCAATCCTGAAATAATCAGCCCTTAAAACCCCATGAATAGCAGAGAAGCATTGACATAGTGCCAGGCATAGCACAGTGTCTGAGAGTGTTTCATACTGTTGTACATAGGGTCACTGAGTCAAACCCAACTCAACGGTATCTAACAACCTAACAACAGAAGTTGATGTATTTTACATGGGTTATTTCATCTAATATAACTCTTCTATTATGTAGAAACTGTTAATAAGATTATCATTGGGGGAGTACATTCCAAGATCCCAATGGATATTTAATTCATTTAAATATAAATGATGCCATATCATACATATACTTTTTTCCCTTCATACATACATTCTAAAACTTAATTTATAAGTTAGGCATGCCTGCAGTACCAGCAGTCAGGAGGCTGACGTAGGAGAACTGTAATTTTGAGGTCAGCCTGGGCTATATAGTGAGATCTCTCTCAAAAAACAAAACACAAACCAAAGGAAAATAAGCCCTAACAAAATAGCTTAATTTATGAATTAGACACAGAAAGAGATTAACAATAGAAAAAGATTAGATTAATAGAACATTATGAATAGAATAATGACATAGAATTACTTGAATACAAGCATTGTGGTGCCATGACAATTGTTCTGATAACTGAGATGGGGAAGGTAGTATATATACCACAGATACACTGGACAAAGGGATGATTCAGGTCCAGGGCAGGATAGAGTGTGATGATGCAAAATTTCAGCTTGGTACTCAGAATAACATGCAATTTAAAACTTATGAGTTGTTTACTCTGGAATGTTTCATTTACTATATTCAGAACATAGTTGGCCATAGGTCATTGAAACCACAGAAAGCTAAAGTGTAGATAAAGGGGGTACTACTATGTTTATGTCTCACAGATGTGGGACAGTTGCAAAATCTTGCCTGAGCAGACACAGCTTGTAAGTAGCATAAAAATACAGACATTTCGACCTGGCCAATAATGTATTGTACCTGAATCATCCATTACGATGGACCGTACATCTTCTTGAGGGGATGATTTGAATTCAGATGAAATGTTCATTGAAGTCTCTTCTGTCTCTAAGATCACAGATTGCTATTTGCTGCTTAAAAATATGGTCAGTGCCTTCTTTGCTGGAGAGCAAAACAAGAAAGGTGCTGGGAATGTGCAATTGTCAAATGCAGGATTGTTTTAGAAACTCTAATGTAATGTATTTGACATTTACTTTGCCCGGGATCAAATCCAGCTGGACAGAGGATGAAAGGCATTTTAACTACCTTTACCGGGAGAGACCATAAATGGAGGACAAATGTGGATAGAGACAAAGTGTTCCAGAGATTTAACCAGCCAGCTCCAGATGAGATACTAGATTTGGAATCACAGTGTCTTTCTGCCGGGTCCTATATCCCTCTGTAACTGTAAGTGACACATATATAGTGCTCTTCGATCTGCTGTTGTAAAGGTACCAGTTTTTGAAATCATCACCATCATCATTATTTTTGCCAGGATTTCCACATGAGGGGAAGCCAATCCAGGAGAAACTACGTAGTTAAGAGATTCCAATTGTCCTGCCCTGCCATCAAATTTGGACAACCTCATTTTTTTATTCTTGAGTCCTTTCAGTATCCGCTCAACTCTGCCCTTCCCAACCCCAGACTCTCTTCTGGTGCTCTAAAACCTTCTGATTTCTCTTCTCAGAACCTCACCGCTCAAGGTCTCCCTCCCTCTGCCCAGATCACCCACAATGTTCTTGCTTTTCTCCCATGGCTTTCCCCGCAGCAGCCCGCCAGCATCCTTGCCCGGGATTGCTTTTTCCTTCTCCCTCACCCATTCTTATTATTTTAACTGAACCAGGACAGAAAGATGCCAGCCTCTCTCTCTTCTTCCCTTCCTTCTTTCTTTTTCTTCTTTCTCATCTTACAGGCAGCCACATGGAGAATCTTATTTTCATCCTTACATAGCGCCAAGGAGCATCCTCAGGAGCATTTTATTTACTGAATACACTCAGGGGCTAACGTCTCATCTGGATAGCCCGAATGGCTAACACAATGGGGAGCTTTCTGTCACCACTCCCCACAGGGTACCTTGCGATGTTTTAATGGTCAAGACCAAACTTAATTCAAACCTAGCAGGCGTTATTAGAAGGCATGTTGGCCAGCATGTCTTTATTGCTCTCATTTTTAATTATGAAGTGTAATAAGGTCACATTTCTGGAAATAGAACTCAGTAAGATACATTGGTTTAATTTGTAAAAGTAATCTCCCTTCATATACGATACGTTTCATTCTACTTCAGCTAAAACCCACATCCATAGCAGAAAAATGAAACAGGCTTCAATTAGCCTCAATAATCTTTCTGTACCATGATGAACAGGAAGAAAAAACACAATTGGTCTTTCATATCTTCATCATTTAAGGACTTTGATGGTATAAAATAGATTGGCTCTATTTATTTCCCTGGTACAGCCCATGTCTTCTTGAAAGGTCGTAGGATGATAAAATGATTTTAATAAAACAGAGGTGAAAAGAATTCCTTGGAACTGAGTCAAAAACACTTGACCAGGCAGCAGAGAGGAGCAAGGTGATCTTTTGCACATGAGAGGCTGGAGTTAGGCTTTGGTGGGTGGAGAACATAAGCGAAGCGCCAAGTGGCAGCTGGAAGAGTCCTTGGCCTTAGGGTGCTGATTGTGGGACAGCTCAGTGTCAGCAAGGTCAAAAAGTTTTCAGTTGAACATGGAAATAGTGAAGTTTTTAAAAGGCCTTACCTAAAAAACATGGATGACTTTAATGGACCAATGACCCAGGAAATTCAGGGAGGTGAAGGGATAAGGCCCTACATGACTGTCAGCTCATTGTGCTGTGGTGCTTGCATGAGGCTGGTGCTGAATACTATGCCATCGGTATTTCACATACCAGCAGGACCACTCATGGTGGACAGGTTTCAGCTGAGCTTCCAGGACTAAGGCAGAGTAGGAAAAAGACCTGACAGCCCACTCCCAAAACAATTAACCATTGAAAACCCTATGAATAGCAGAGAAGTACTAAATATAGTGCCAGAAAATGAGCCCCCCAGGTAGGAAGGCATTCAAGAAATGACTGGGAAAGAGCTGCCTCCTCAAAGTAAAGTTAGCCTTAATGACAGGAATGGAGTAACATCCCTGGGATGTCTTTTTGCTGATGTGGCATGAGTCAAAATGAGAAGAAATACAGTGGTTGCAACAACAGGCTCAAGCATAAAAAGATCCTGTGCATGGCACAGTATGGGTAGTGTTTTGTTCTGTTGTACACAGGATCACTACGAGTAGGACCTGAGACAGCACTTAACAACAGCAAAAGGTCTAAGCAGAAAATCCAGTTTTAGGAGCAGATATATATTATAGGCATGTGACCTGAGTCAGGTCCCTTCCAAGGCCCATTGTATTTATCTGTGTAAATGCATGTAGGTCACACTGGTAGGTTTTTCTTTTTCTTTATTTTTCATGTCAATGCTTGCTCATCTAGTATTTATGAGTGAATTCTGACTATAAACTATATGATGATCATGCTGGGCACAGTGGTGCACGCCTGTAATCCCAGTGGCTTGGGAGGTAGAGGCAGGAGAATCGCAAGTTTGAGACCAGATGCAGTCTGTGTAACTTAGCAAGACCCTGTCTCAAAAAAGGAAAAAATGGGCTGTGGGTACAGCTCAGTGGTCTAGCACTTGCAGAGCATGCAAGCGCAAGGCCCTGGGTTCAAACCCCAGTACCGCAAAAAAATAAATAAATAAAATAAAAACAACTTTATGATGATCCATAGTTTTTTAATAGGTGACAAAATGCTGCCAAATATAAAATGCTATTTGAACTTTGCAAGATGGTTTCAAGGAGGCAGTGCAGACCCATCCCCATTTTGCACCTCAGAACAAAGGTGACATATCTATGCTGACACAAGTCACTGTGGCAGAGGGGACTTGAGCCCATATTTCCTGATGTACACTCCTTGTCTTCAGCTGAATTCTGACTGGGCTAACACCTGTTGATCCCACCCTGTGCCAAGCTCTAGAGATAAAATATGAGTAAGTTAAGTTCTATGTGTTTATTTTTGCTTTTTATTTTGTGGAGCTGGGAATTAAATCCAGGCCCTTGAGCAAGGTAGGCAAGGACCCTACCTTTGAGCTACATCCCCACCCCAAGATCCTACACCTTTAAATGTAGTCAGTCAGAAATTACAGAGCAGATCATATGACATTGCCACTTTTAGGCTGGGAGCTGTGGCACACGCCTGAAATCCCAGGGACTCTGGAAGTGGACACAGGAGGATTGTGAGTTCAAGGCCCGAGGCAGTCTGCATAACTTAGCAAGACCCTATCTCAAAGTAAAAAAATTTAAAAATGGGCTAGGGGTGCGGGTCAGTTGGTAGAGTTCTTGCAAAAATACGTGTTAGGCCTAGAGTTCAGCTCCTCAGTACCATAATTTTAAAAAAAGACATTGCCATTTCTCTAGGTCAAAGTGCTAAATAATGGCAATTTTATTTGATTCAATTTAGTTCTATGTAAGTGCTACCACACAGGTATATTGATCTATCTATCCATCTATCTATCTACTTATTTGTGTGTGTCTGCATGTGTGTGTATATATATCTATATATCTATATCTATATCTATATCTATATCTATATCTATGGGCTGGGATTTAGCTCGGTTGGTAGAGTGCTGCGCTGCAGTCTCTGAGGTCCCGAGTTCAATTCCCAGCACCACAAAAATGGGAGAAGGGCCTGGCAATCTACTCCCAAGGCAATCCCGAAACAGTCAGCCATTGAAAACCCTATGAGGGTCTCTATGAGTCGAATACTGACTTGACGGCACCTAACAACAACAACAACTATATATATATATATATATATATATATATATATATATATGCACACACACAAATACACACACACACACACACACACACATACACGGACACTGCACCACTGTGGTGTCCAATCCCATCAGATCTCAGAAGCTAAGCAGGGCCGGGCCTGGTCAGTACTTGGATGGGAGACCACCTGGGAACAGCAGGTGCTGCAGAAGTGGGAGAAGGACCTGGCAACCTACTCCCAGCAAACACTCAACCATTGAAAACGTTATGAGTAGCAGAGAAGCACTGACAATAGTGTTTCATCTGTTGTACATAGGGTCGCTATGAGTTGGATACCGAGTCAACTGCACCTAACAACAAGTGTGTGTGTGTGTGTGTGTGTGTATACATACACTTTTTATTTTTATTTATGTTTGCCATCTCAGATGAATCCAGGGCTCCATGCATGCTTTGCAAGCACTCGACCACTGAACTATATATCCAGCCTCTTTTTTAAATTTTTTGTTTTGAGACAGGGTCTCACTAAGTTGTGCAGGCTGCCTCTGGTCTCAAACGTGTGATTCTCCGTCTCCTGAACTGCTGGAATTACAGGTGTGGCCATGCCTGGCCACACAAGTATATTGATAAGTCTCTTTCTTCATTTACTTATATTTCTGGCATTTCTCCTTTTCTCACCCATTTTCACCCTACTTCCTGAAGGAGTGGCCTTTTTTAACGGTGAATAAATATCTTTGGCCTGTAGCCATAGCCCTGTGGCATCTGTTCCCATCAGACCTCGGAAGCTAAGCAGGGCCAGGCCTGGTTAGTACTTGGATGGGAGACCGCCTGGGAACGCCAGATACTGTAGGCTTGGGAGAAGGACCCAGCAACCCGCTCCCAAAAACAATCTGCCATTGAAAACCCTATGAATAGCAGAGAAGCACTGACAATAGTGTTTTGCCTATTATACGTAGGGTCTCTATGAGTCGGATACCAACTCGATGGGACCTAAAAACAACAACAAACATCTTAACCACTTTTAGTCCCAAGGGAACACATGTACACATTGGATGATAACTCTAGTAATTTGCACATCTTCCTCTTGCCTGAATCAACTGAGGTACTGAGGTTCGTGTCTAAATGAGCATTCCTCTACTGAGCAATACAAAGAACCAATGGGTAATGAAAAATCTCATATAGGATCTGAGGTTATATGTAGTAGGCTGGACCGCCCAGAACACATAGCATTCTAAGTGTTGAAGACTGCACAGCTCTGATGGGTGAAGACTGAGGAAAGACCACTGATTTGCTCCTGGAGTAGTCGTCAGTGACTTCTCAAACAGTTACAGTGGTGTAAGACTGGTAACTGGCTGCATATGACAGTGTGAATGCCAAAGAAAGGGAAGCCATGTGCTACGCACGTGCTCAAAATTCTGAATGGTTGAAAAGAAAGTCAACAATTAGCAGAGGTTGCTGGGCACAGTGGCTCACACCTATAGCCCGAGGAACTCAGGAGACGGAGACAGGAGGATCACAAGTTTGAGGCCAGAGGCAGCCTGTGTAACTTAGTGAGAAGACTCTGTCTCAAGATAAAAAGTAAAAGAGGGGCTGGGGATGCAGTTCAGGGGTACAGCACTTGAAAAGCATGTGTGAGTCCCTGGGTTCAACACCCTAGAACTTAAAGAAAAGGTAGCAGAGGTCAAAGAAATAGTTTTTTTCACTTGAAAGGATATGAAGTTCACAGCATTATTGAAGGCAGAAGGAAAGAATCAATTAGAAACAGAAAAATTGAAGGTACTGTTGAGAAGGGAGGGCTGGGATTTAGCTCAGTTGGTAGAGCGCTGCGCTGCAGTCTCTGAGGTCCCGAGTTCTATTCCCAGCACCACAAAAATGGGAGAAGGGTCTGGCAATCCACTCCCAAGGCAATCCTGAAACAGTCAGCCATTGAAAACCCTACGAGGGTGCTGGGAAACATGGTCATCCACATGCAGAAAAATGAAAGTGGATCCGCATCTCTCAATATACACGAGAGTTAATTCAAAATGGATAAAAGATCTCAACATAAAACCAGAAACTAAAACTCATAGAAGGCAAGATAGGCAATACACTCCATCATATAGGCATTGGAAAAGATTTCCTTAATAGGACCCCAATTGCTCAAGAAATTGCAACAAGAATAGATAAATGGGACCACATCAAATTAAGAAGCTTCTGCACAGCAAAAAAAACAATTAACAGAATCAAGGAAACTGCCACAGAATGGGAAAAAATCTTCGCATTTTATACATCTGACAAAGGTCTAATTACTAGAATTTATAAAGAACTCAAGAAAAAAAAAACCCAAAAACCAAACAACCCAATACACAAATGGGCAAAGGAACTGAGTAGACAGTTCTCAAATGAAGAGGTCCATAAAGCCATGAA
>VMDO01030854.1:0-20788 GCA_007922755.1 Pedetes capensis
ATTTTTAGATTATTTTATGGTCTCTTGATCTTATGTTTCTGTTTTACCTGGCTTTCTCTGACAATTTCCTGGCAAAGGAAGGAACTTCCACATTAAACTTGATGGAAGTAGAAGTGCTAATTCTCTGCTGGGTCTCCATGATACTGTATTTCACCTTCACATAGCTGGGAATATATGAGAGTCCCAACACTCCACATGGTCTCTGGTTAGTGAGATGGCCCCATGACCACTGGGCAATGCCTTCATCTGACAGGGCAACAGCAATAAAGGAAAGGGATAATCATTATTGCTGTGGGAGCACTTCCATACTTAGTCTCCTTCGACACCATGTGCTCAGGGTCAGAGATCATGTATTTATTAAATATTTTACTGCACATATATAATTGGTTAAGATACGATACTCCAAATTACCTCTAGTATCACCCCATAAGTATAAAGAAACTCAGACAGAATTAAGAAAATTCACCTAATGGCTATATGTTGTCAAATCTCTCTTTGATCTATTTCTTACACTATCATGTACCTCAGAAGGACTGAATTGTTAATAGTTCATATGAGATAGTCTCTACTTGGTCATGTAGCTATTTAGTTACCCTGATCCCCAAAGATATATTTATACAAAAATGTTTTGATAACATACAAACTAAAATATTTATAGAATCTACTGTAACTATAAATATATACTGTTAAAAAAGTCAAGTGACTTATTCATATTTTCAATAGCAGACACTTGGAAATTAATTGCTGATGTCTCCATAGATACTCTATGATTATAAGCACAAAATGGATAAGTCAATGTCTAATGTCAAAAGACTGGGACAAAATATATGTACAATAAAAGCTTGGCCTATCCCAGTTAATGCATATCATATTTAAGACAGTGAGGTTGAGTGACTAGCCCAAGCGACAGATGATTTATTGTTTTGCTCTAACAGATATATTCATAACCTTTATTTCTTATGCTAGTGAATTATTTTCCTTTATAGAATACAATGACTGATTTTAATCATTCTAATGTGTGCTCTTTTAAACATTGAATGTTATATTATATATATCTGAAGCCATACCACTGTAGTGTCCCATCCCTTCAGGTCTCAGAAGCTAAGCAGGATCGGACCCAGTTAGTACTTGGATAGGAGACAACCTGGGAACACCAGATGCTATAGATTTGGGAAAAGGTCATGACACTCACTCTCATAAAACAATCTGCCTCTGAAAACCCTATGAATCTCAGAGAAACACAAGCAATACCATTTATCCTGTTGTATGTAGTTTCACTATGCATTGGACACTGATTCGACAGAACCTAACAACAAAAATAAAAATAAAATAAAATAAAAAGCCATGGCTATCAATTTCTAAGGTCAAGTACTCAAAAAGATGTTTAGTCATTTGTTCTACTATTCTGAAATATATTACATTAAATACCTAAGAAAAGTAATAGTTGAGAAATTAAACAACAAATTGGAGCTGGAAAAAAATCCCATGATTACTAAAGAAGTGTCTTCCTGACCTAAGGCAGTAAAATGTGGCTATGAGATCAGCAATGCCAGTAGAATTTGAGGTTACTGAATCTTTGAGAAGAAATTCTTCTTCTTCTCCCCAAGTAGCTTCCTGGATTCAGGTGGTATATTGCAAAATCAATAGCTAAGAGGGATAAAGGAAATGAAAAATTTAAATGAATTCAAGGTTTCTCTGAGGACAGAAGGGATGTTCACACACCACCTTGAGATGGAGCCAGGGATACTGAAAAAAGCTCATAGAGACCACAATTCCAGCATGGCCACCCAATGGAAACATTTGTTGTTGTTGTTAGGTGCTGTTGAGTCAGTATCCGACTCATATCAACACTCATAGGGTTTTCAATGGCTGTTTCGGGATTGCATTGGGAGTGGATTGCCAGGTCCTTCTCCCATTTTTGTGGTGCTGGGAATTGAACTCGGGACCTCAGAGACTGCAGCACAGAGCTCTACCAACTGAGCTAAATCCCAACCCAATAGAAACATAATGCACAGGTTTTCTCAGGCTATGTAACAAAGTATCACAAATGAAATGGCTTCAAACAATAAAAAAAATATTTTCTCACAATTTTGGATTATAGAATCCCAATATCAAGGTACTGGCAGGCCTTGCTACTCTGAAGACTCTAGGAAAAGACCCTTCCTTTCTGTTTTAGCTTTTGGTAAGGCCGTATATTCCATGGATTACAGAAGCACAATGTCAGTCTATGCCTCCCTTTTCACATGGCTGTATTTCCTCTGTTTCTGTGTCCAAACTTCTCTGTTCTTATAAGCCCATCAGTCACATTGGACAGAAGGCCTTCTATACTTTGACGTGACATCTTCTTAACTAATTATATCTTTAATGACCATATTCTCAAATTAAAATTCATATGAGATACTGAGAGTTAAGACATTAGTATATATTTTAGGGAGATACAATTCAACCCATAATAAATAATAATGGAGGCCTTCCAAACTACACCTTCAAATATGGTGCAGAGAAGACAAATAAGAATTCCTGAGCTCCAGGTGGAGGTTATAAGTATTTGAAGAGTAGTGGGAGAAGTAGCCTGAAGTTGGGACAGAAAGGATTGATTCATGATCAGATAATTTGACTATTATAGGCACTGACCATGAAGGACTTAAGTGGTAAGGCAAAAGGGATACACACCAAGATCTAATTTGTTCCAGGATTTGGTACCAATAAAAAGTTGAAGTGATAAGAAGTATATTTCTTTAAAATATAAATATACTATATTTTATAGTAAAAATAGAACAAATGATTAGGGTACTCGCACTGGTAAACCTCTCAACACAATGGTGTATGAAAATAGGATTGTATTACTTTCTTATGCACCAATGTGAATTAGTGGTTTGATTATTGCGACTAGCTGCTCAACATGTTATCTTCAGTTCTTGCTACAGGGCAAACATGCTAGTGGCAACATTTTTGAGAGAGAGGAGAAAATCTATTGCCTTAAGCCTTGAGAAAATGACTCTTAAATATTACACATAGATTTCTATCGGTATCTTATTGCTAATATTTAGTGCCTGCAGTGGTAGCCCTGTGGCATCCGTTCCCATCAGATCTCGGAAGCTAAGCGGGGTCAGGCCTGGTTAGTACCTGGATGGGAGACCGCCTGGGAACACCAGAAGCTGTAGGCTTCAGAGAAGGACCTGGCAACCCCCTCCCAAAAATCAATCTGCCATTGAAAACCCTATGAACAGCAGAGAAGCACTGACAGTGTTTCCCCTGTTGTGCAGAGGGTCGCTATGAGTCAGATACCGACTCAATGGCACCTAACAACAACAACAATATTTAGTACCAAATTTATATATGGTTGACAAAATGATATGAACTGATTCCTATACCTGGGCTGCAAGTTTTTTATTTCCAAAATAAAGTGTGAAGTTGTGGAGATTGAGGAGTATCTCCCCATGACCATTACAGAAATATGATCATAGAATGCCAGGTAATAATACCAATCTCTGTGGAAGCAGATGTTGCACCAATGGCCCCAGTTTTTGTATTTCATCCCAACTTGATGCTGATTCCATAGCAGCAAATTTAAATGGACTGAAAATATTAATTTATTGTAAACATGACTTCAATACAAACAAATGGCACTCTTCCATTCTGTCTTCAGGATTAAATATCATAAGACTATGTATATCATCACCCTGCTGTTCATCAGATGCATTCTAAGTCAAGAAAATGTCCTTTGGTAAACTGGCAGAAATAACAACATTTTCAATGCTTGCATTACATCATCTTGCTAGAGGCATTATCATCTTTTATATCACTTTTCAGTTCCCCCCCTACATATTGTGCACATCTTTAATTGGATTAGCAGTAACCCTAAAATAAACTCAATCCTCGGGAATCATGGCTATTTCCCATTTAAGTTTATGTGAATAAGACAGCAACAATCTTCAAAGGTATACAGATTTACAATTTGCCTTTAGTACAGATAGACTGTAGAATCAGTGAGCTGAGAGTGTAGCAATGTAGCTAAATTAAACAGTAAGATTTTCAGTATTTTTGACCAGGTCCAGATAGTCGGGAGCTCCAGTATTTTGAACTGCATTTTTCATATTTGAGGGTATGCCCAGTGCATTGTCATTTAATCAAATGGTGAATAACCTCTACCCTCTGAAAGCTAGAGTTGATTTGAAAAATCTGATGTAAAGAATGGAATGTTACTGAAAAAAGGTAGAAGCAAACAATTTCAAATCATATTGCCATCCACGGGCGCAATGTGATAATACTCTGTGCCTAAAAGTCAGATTTTAAGTATCAGAAAACTATTTTTTTCCTCCCAGAACTAGGGTTCTGACCCCAGGGCATCACCCATTCTTTCCACATGCTGTGCTACAGAGCTGTACTCCCACCATTTCCTTTTTTTACTTTTTATCTTGAAGCAGGATCTTGCAAACACAGGATGGCTTTGCCTCCTGAGTCACTGGGATTACAGGAATGCACCAATAGGAAAAATCATCTTCATTTGTCTTCTGATTGTGATGAAGATGGGAGAATCTTTTGCCCAAGATATTGCACTATTTTAGCAGAAAATTTTAGCTAAAGTCCAAACCAAGGTGTTAAAGTGAGAAAATTACTAAAAAACAAACATTACTAACTACAGAAAACATGGGAAAATGTATACTAAGCACAAATCTTATGATTATAATATGACAAAACTTGGAAGTTGTGAAAACAATTTCCTCACTAAAAACATATATGGCGATTTTAGCACATTTTAGGTAAATTATATATACACATGTTATATACACATGTTATATACACATAGGAATACACATAGGAATGTTATATACACATAGGAAATAAGAGATCTCTTTTTCCCCCCTGAAACTACATATTTCACACCTAGTCTGGAATGAGGAAAGGCATACACAGAAAATCCCATAAGAAGTAAATTTAAACTCCAGTAAGAGACCTCCAACCTCATATTTGTTTATCTGAGTTCATTTGTTAATTCCTCTAATTATTGCATTACCGCAATTTCACGTACAGTGTGAATGACATTATCTCAATTTCAAAAATAGGGATGTGAAAGTGAGGTAAGACACACTTAATGATTAAAGAATACTCATGAAAGAAAGCACTGCTATGCTATCATAGACCTCTTGGTTATGTAAAGGTTATCTTTAAAAGTGTTTTTTGTTTGTTTGCTTGTTTTGTTTTGTTTTGTTTTTTTAACTAGAACTTCTGTTTTTCATCATTGAAATGCAGTTTCACTGCCCAAAGTTTGCCATGGAGATTGCTTTGTTTAGTGCCTCTTTCACATCCTTGTTCCTCAGACTGTAGATCATAGGATTCAGCATGGGAATCACAGTTGTGTAAAACACAGCCACCATCTTCCCTTGCTCCACAGACTCCTCAGTTGGCTTTCTGAGATACATGAATATCATAGTCCCAAAAAATATGGACACAGCTGTCAGGTGGGATCCACAGGTGGAGAATGCCTTCCTCCTGCCATCGGTGGAATGCATTCGCAGCACTGCAACTACAATAAATGTGTAGGAGATGAGGATCACAGAGAGGGAGAACGTTAAGTCAATCCCACCAAAAATAATCATGGTATATTCTTTGAGGTGCACTCCTCCACAGGCAATCTTGATGAGGGGAGGATCTGAACAGTAGAAGTGGTTGATTTCAATGTTTCCACAGAAGGATAAGCCGTATGTCCACAATGTGTTCATCAGACTCACAGAGAATCCATAAATATAAGGCGCAGAGATGAGCCGAACACACACAATCCTGGACATCTTACTGCCATAAAGCAAGGGGCTGCAGATGGCCATGTAGCGATCAAAGGCCATCACAGCCAGGATGTAAATCTCTACATGGGCAAGGGCAATGAAAAAGTAGCACTGCACCAAGCAGCCCACATAGGAAATGGTTTTTGTCTTTGCTAGTAAATTTTCCAGCATTTTTGGGGTAACATTGGAGGAGAAGCACACGTCCACAAAAGACAAATGACTCAGGAAAAAGTACATAGGGCTCTGAAGCTGAGGACTGATGCTGATCAGAATCATCATACTTATATTCCCTAACAGGGTGACCATGTAAACAACCAGAAACACAACAAAAAATAGCACCTGGAGCTCCTGATGACTGGTCAGTCCCACCAGAAGAAATTCTGACACATCTGTAAAATTTGGCATTGCTTTATAAATGGTGTCTTTGTTGCCTATGGAGAAGTTTTGTTTTAATAAATGTGGATGCATTTATTTCATCCTTGAAATTTTAAATTACATTTTCCTTATCTGAATGAAATAATTTAAAAACTATATAGATTTTCCATAATGGCCAGTTTGGAGATTAAATAGACTATATATAAGCCAGCCCCTATGGCTCACACCTATTATCCTAATGATTTGGGAGGTCGAGGAGGGAAGATTCTAAATTTGAGACCAGAAGGAGACTTTGAAATTAAGTGAGACCTTGTCTCTAAATAAAGAATAAAACACAGGCTCAGGATGTACCTCGGTGGTAGAGCAGTTGGCATTTGCCTATCATGAACAAGGTCCTGGGTCAAATCTCCAAACCTGCAAAACAAACAAACAAATAAATAAATAAAACAATTTATAAAATATATTGAGTACCTAATAAGGTCTGATATCTAAGATCTGTTCTAGATTCCTTGTTATAGATTTCCATAATTGTAGCTCATGATTTTTGATTCCTTTTAGTTGTGATAATGGTTGAGTAGATGAGAGCCCATGTTTGATTATGAAATAGAGCTGAAGTCAGAGGGTTTCCTGTGTAGGAAATCCTACTCTTAACAGATTTATTCATGTACCCTCCTTATCAGAATTTGATTTGATAATATTTTACTACTATATTGCAGTAAGTATCAAATATGTATATATATAAGTATATACATATATGCATATATATGTATGTAGATATATAATTAATGCATCCAAAAAACATAAATATACTACCCTAATGTTTCAATTACTGTCTACTATGTGTATTTCTCTTTCTGTATACACAATTATCAGCTGTGTATTAGCAGGAATTGTCTTAATTACCTTGGAATTACTTAGACTGTCTAACATAGTAGTTATATGTAACAGATAACCATAAATAGTCACACACATAATTTTTAAAAAGTGCTCTGAACTCTACATTAGCCTGATATTATACACATGAACATTTCATATCATACCTTATTCCAATACTGAGAAAATTCTCAAAGAAACACTTCTAATGACAACAGTCTCAGGATTATATCTTTATTAATATTAAGTGTTTAATGAATGTTCAGCTTTTTACACACATTCCTATGAAAGGAATTTTATTTGTATATCCATTTTACAAAAGAGGAAAGTGAAGCATTGAGATATTTAAAATATCCCGCTGAGTTGGTAGAGCACTGCGCTGCAGTCTCTGAGGACCCAAGTTCAATTCCCAGCACCACAAAAATGGGAGAAGGGCCTGACAATCCACTCCCAAGGCAATCCTGAAACAGTCAGCCATTGAAAACCCTGAGGGTCGCTATGAGTCAGATACTGACTCGATGGCACCTAACAACAACAACAACAACAACAACAACACTGGGTCACAACTACCAATTGGTAGGATTGGACTGCAAAACAAGTAATTTGATCCCAGTTGTGTAGTATAAATAGCCCTTTTTTTTTGTTTTGCTAGCTCATCGATAACTTATTCTACTAGTATAAGCTCATCAATAACTTATTCTACTAGTATATTTGTTTTTTAAATTTAGTTTTGAATATCACATAACACAGAAGATCATCCCTTTTGTATATCATCCTTGATGAATTTATGTGAGTTTGTCTTACTCTAGAGGAAGCTAGATTACAAAAAGAGAAGAACACTATTTCTCCATTCCCCTCAAAGTTTAGATGATTTTATTGACCTAGGATAGCATGGGGCAGGGATTTAGCTCACTTGGTAGAGTGCTGCTATGCAGGTTCTGAGGTCCTGGGTTAAATTCCCAGCACCACAAAAATTGGAGAAGGATATGGCAATCCACTCCCAGGGCAATCCTGACAATCAGCAGTAGAAAACCCTATGAGGGTCACTATGAGTTGGACATGACTCCATGGTACCTAACAACAAGGATAGGATGACAACCTACTTCAAGGAGAAAACCAACTTATTACATAGATGTATATAATCTGTCAAGACAATTAGTTGGGAGATAGTGTAATTCATAAATGAGAAATTAAATTCAATTTTATTAACATTTCAGTATTTCCCATGATGTTAAATGATGAAAGTATAAATTCACTAAGTTCATCATGGCCACCGACTAACATTCCAAAATCCATTTGTAAAACTCTTTGATAACAAGTCCCTAAATAGAGTCTTAGTTTTTTACTCAAATCAACATCCAAAATTACATCAATCTGTATTTCTCTTTTTTTTTTTTTTTCTTTTGTGGTATTGGGGGTTGAACACAGGGCCTCACGCTTGCATGCTTTGCAAGTGGTGTAACACTGAGCTGCACCCTCAGCCCATATTTTTACCTTTTAGAGACAGGGTCTTGATAAATTATACAAACTACCTCTGGTGTCAAACTTGGGTCCTCCTGCCTCCGCCTCCCAAGTCACTGGGATTATAGGCAAGTGCCACCTCGCTGGCTCCATCAACCTGTATTTCAAAGTGTCTAATACTGACACACTTACCTTTATCAGAGAAGAACAGCAAATAGTAATTTCTCATTATTTATAATAGAACAAGAGTATGACAAGCATTGAGAATATCTCCCTAAGGTGTTACCTAGGTAGTGGTCAAAGAAATAATGAGTAAAACTCTAGAAATATCTCAAGGGTAGAAGTAAAGGAGTGTTGATGAGAGAAATAATAATTATTTTTTGTCTCTTATGAACCACTTAATTTTTGAAACATCAGTACTACTATCCTATCTCCCATTTCTGATTATGGTAATTGGAGCCTCTTCTGTACTTTTCTTGGTCAGTACATCTAAATGTTTCTTATTCTTTTTGAAGAATCATATTTCGATTTCATTTATTTTTTCCTAGTGTTTTTCTATTCTTTATGGCATTACTTTCCACTATAGTCATCATGATTTCTTTCCTTTTGCTTTCTATAGGTTTATCTTACCAAATTTTTTCCAGAGGGTTTGTGTGTGTGTGCGCGCATGCATGTGCATACATGCATGTGCATGTGTCTTTTTCTTTTTCTTGGAAATTTTTAAAATTTTTATTTATTTATTTATTTTTTTGGGGGGGGTACTGGAGGTTAAACCCAGGGCCTCATGCATGCCTTCTTTTGCAAGTGCTGTACCACTGAGTTGCACACCCAGCTCCTTTTATTCTTTTTTTTAATTAATTTAATTTTTTAAAACTTTTTTGAGATAGAGTCTTGCTAAATTATGCAGGGGCTAGGATTTAGCTCAGTGGGTAGAGCACTGCACTGCAGTCTCTGAGGTCCCAAGTTCAATTCCCAGCACCACATAAAATGGGAGAAGGACCTGGCAATCCACTCCCAAGGCAATCCCGAAACAGTCAGCCATTGAAATCCCTGTGAGGGTCGCTATGAGTCAGATACCGACTCGGATGGCACCCAACAACAACAAATTATGCAGACTACTTCTGGTCTCAAACTTTGATCCTCCTGCCTCTGCCTCCCCAGCCACTGGGATTACAGGCATGTGCCACTGCACACAGCTTTATGGAAAAATTTTTAATGTATAACCTAACGTGTTTCATTCTGACATGCATTTCATTGTGACATATCCATATATGCATTTCATTGTACATTGCACAGATAACTTCCCACTTACCCTCTTGTGTCCCTTCTCCCCCCTCTCACACTCCCCCCACCAATGGCCTCTCTTCTACTTCCATTTCTTTTTCTGAGAATATTTTTCTGTATACCCTTGTATCCCAATTATGATTTAAGTCCACACTTTTTTCTGTAGTGATCAATCTACTTACATTGTCAGCAGTATTACATAATCTAGCCCATTTGCATTATTAGTATCCTTTGGTATTGGTGGTGTTATTATAATTATTTCATAAACTATTATGTTGGGCTATTTACTTTGAGGTCATCCTCTCTCTCATTTCTCACTCTTCCTTATTCCTCCTCCCCCTCCTGTCTTCTCCCATTATCACTTCCTTTTGCTAGATCCTTCCCTCCTTCTTTGCACTCCTTGAAATATCCCTTCTCCACTTAGTTTGCATTAGCTTTTTATTATGTTCCAATTTCTATATGGGATTTTTTCCTTAAATTTGACTCAGCTCCTGCATGTGAGAACATGTGGTAATTCTCTTTTTGGGTTTGTGTTCATTCGTATAAGATAATTTTCTCCAACGCCATCCATTTTGCTCAAATGACATCATTTCATTTTTTGGTTGCTGAGTAGTATCCCATTGCATATATGTACCATAATTTTTTATTCATTCTTCTGTTGACAGGCACTTTGATTGATTCCATATACTTTCTATTGTGAAAAGTGCTGCATTGAACATGGAGATGCAGGTGTCCCTGTGGTATAATGCCTCATCTCCCTTTGAGTATATTCCTAATATTATTATACCTGGGTCATATGGTTGATCTATTTTTAGTTCTCTAAGTTACCTCCGTATTGATTTCCTAAGTGGTTGGTACAATTTACAGCTCCACTAGCAGTGAAAGAGAGTTCCCTTTTCTCCACAGCCTCGACAGCATTTGTCGTTATTTGTTTTATAGATCTTGGCCATTTTTACTGGAGTAAGGTGGCATCTCAGTGTTGCTTTGATTTGCGTTTCCCTAATTTAGGGATATTGAGCATTGTTTCATGTGTTTCATGGCTTTATGAGCCTCTTCATTTGAGAAATAATTCTTAAAAGTGAGATCAAAGCTCTGGACATCATGATATAATTTCTCTCCCACTACGGTGGCAATTATGCATCCCAGCAAAATATTCGTAAGTCACATAAGATGCTGGTCATTTATTTTCTTTCCCCTTATGCAACTGTTCTAAAAGCATCATGTGCAAGGATAAACCATATCAGCAGTGCAAGCCACATATATTCTGTGTTGTTTTTTTTTTTTTACATGTGTCGGGTGCTTCAATGTATAGATCACAAGGCAGAATCTTGGAGGATGAGTACTAGTAGAAGTCATTGTTGAAGTGTGAAATGAACATTGAAACCACATCTGGAATCAAAACCTTGGCTGTCTAACTCTTTTATGAATTTGGGCAAGTATTATATGCCTGGGCCTCAATGCTCTCATCTTTAGAGTATGTTGTTGTTGTTGTTAGGTGCCATCAAGTCGGTATCTGACTCATAGCGACCCTCATAGGGTTTTCAATGGCTGACTGTTTCGGGATTGCCTTGGGAGTGGATTGCCAGGCCCTTTTTCCATTTTTGCGGTGCTGGGAATTGAACTCGGGACCTCAGGGACTGCAGTGCAGCGCTCTACCCACTGAGCTAAATCCCAGTATAGGCCTTAGTATCTTACTGTGTGGTTGTGATGATCTCAAATAACATAGGATAACACTCTTCCCAATGCTGATTGTCCATGAATCACTCAAAAATGGCATTATCTGTGCAGTTTCATTTTCAGAGAGATTGCAAGTATTATCTCACCACCTCTGTAGGATTGTGACTAATATTAACTGACTTTGAAGATTAAAAGTAAGCATGTGTAAGATAACCATAAGGTTACACTTTTCAGTCTACTTTAGATAGTTAAAAATTGTTAGAAAATAGTTTGTTCATCAACCCTAAACTATATACTACTTTAATATGGTCTGGGAAATTATGGATAGAATTATGTTCAGGCAAAATTTTCTTCTGCCTCTTAAGTGACATAGTATCTAGAAACTTTGAGTTCTTTTTCACCTATTATGGATGAAGTCCATTGAATAACCTCATTTGCACCACAGAATTACAATTTAACACATAGTATGAAAAGAAAATGTAGATTGTGGAAGAAGCATATGTATTGGCAAATTACTTTTATTTCTATATATATTCAATGATGCCATAGGCATCTGCAGCTATAGCACTCTGTCATTCCATCCTGTCTGATCACATAAGGTAAACAGAGTATTCCTGGTTAGTGCTTCAATGGGAGAGTGCCTGGGAATACCAGGTGCCCAGGCTAGGGAGAATGACCTAGCAATCTACTCCCAAAATAATCTGCCATTGGAAACCAATGAGTAGCAGAGAAGCACTGACATAGTGCTGGGCATGGCACAGTGTCAGAGAGTGTTTCATTGTGTTGTACATAGGGTCACTATGAGTTGAAACTGACTTGACAGCACCTTACTACAACAGCCATACCAAACTGGCATCTGACCTCCTCAGAGCTTGAAAATTAAGCAGGTTTGGGCCTTGTTGGTACTTGGATGACAGACTGTCTGGGAATACTGGGTGCTGTAGCCTTGGGAAAAGGACTCAACATCCCACTCCTGAAATGATCAGCCACCGAATATGAATATGAATAGCAGAGAAGCCCTGGCAATAGTGCAAGCATGGTACAATGTCAGAGAGTGTTTTGCATGATGTACAAGGGTTCACTATGAGTCAGACCCTACTTGAAGGAAGACAACATCACATTTTAATAAAGTTGTCCAGTTGTGACATCTTGTTTATCCTTCATGAAATGAAGTGCAAGAAAGCTATGAAGTTATGTTAAGATTATTTTGACAAAACATTTACTACTAACCACTAATAGATGATCCTAAAATTTGTTCTTTCAAATGTAAAAATTAACTAAAATACATTAGTATGATATCTTAGACACTAATATACAAAAATATTCTCTATAAATGTGAATTTAACTTATTATATAAATGTTGGAGAATCATGTTTTTATGATGACACACCTACACATTAATTCAACCCACTTTTTCTTCAGGCTGAGCACCATGCCAAGGACATGTGAGAAGTACACAGTTTGGTCGTGTGAAATTTAGAATGGAAACCTGTCCATTAGTGGAATCTGTCAATGAGAGACACACAATTTTATGTCTTTTAAAGAACACTAAAATACCTGAAAAAGTAAGTACAAGAGCATTACTATTGTCAAAACAGTAGTCCCTGAATATTTACTCCTAAAAATGAAAAGAGCATTAAATATTAAACAATCTCATAACCATTCACTGGGAACACCATATGTATATCCTCATACTAGAATGTAATATGTTATTTTGTTCTGTCCCAAATTAATTTCAAAAAGAACCCATTCCAACTTCAAACCAAAAAATAAACAAAGAATTTTAATTCTAGCTATATACACAAAGGGTTGGGATTTAGCTCAGTTTGTAGAGCGCTGCACTGCAGTCTCTGAGGTCCCGAGTTTAATTCCCAGCACCGCAAAAATGGGAGAAGGACCTGGCAATCCACTCCCAAGGCAATCCCGAAACAGTCAGCCATTGAAAACCCTATGAGGGTCGCTATGAGGCGGATACCAACTCAACGGCACCTAACAACAACAACAATTTACAGAAAAATTCAAATTAGTGTACTATGAACTTTGACACAGATATCATTTCAATTTATTTTCTTATACATTTTAATTAACCACAAGGTATTCATCAGTAGTAACTAATCAGTGTACTATACTTGTCTTACAATTTGCATTGCTTTTTCTTTCCTTTCTACAAAATGTGTTTTGATTAATGTTTCCTGGAAACTAAGATACTGGAAAATAACCCATGAAAAAACAAATAACAGAAGACAAAATTAACTTAATTTTTATTTTACTAAACATGATCTGCTAATCACTTTCACCACAGCTTCTTTCATGTCCTTGTTCCTCAGACTGTAGATCATGGGATTCAACATGGGGATCACTGTGGTGTAGAACACAGCCACCAGCTGCCCCTGTTCCACAGACTCCTCTGTGGTCCGTCTGAGATACATGAAAATCAGAGCACCACAAAGTATGACAACAGTTGTCAGATGGGACCCACAGGTAGAAAAGGCCTTCCGTCTCCCTGCTGCTGTGTGCATTCTGAGGATAGCGATGATAATGAATAAGTAGCAGATGATAACTACAGTGAAGGAGTATGTGAACTTAATGCCTCCAAGTATGATCACTGTATATTCTTTTACAAAAGTGCCAGCACAGGCCATTGTGATGAGGGGTGGATCTTCACAGTAGAAAAGGTTGATCTAAATTTTACCACAGAAGTACAAGCCATAAGTCCATAATGTTGCAGCCAGACTAGTTAGAAAAGCATATATATAAGGAAACTAAATCAGTCGAATACAGATGACCCTTGACATTTTCTTGCCATAAAGCAGAGGGTTCCCAATTGCCATGTACCTATCAAAGGCCATCATGGCAAGAATAAAAATTTCCACATGGACTAAGGCAATGAAAAAGAAACACTGTACTAAGCAACCAGCATAAGAAATAGTTTTGGTCTTTGATAACAGATTTTCCAACATTTTAGGAGTGACGTTGGAAGAAAACCACACATCCACAAAAGACAAGTGACTGAGGAAAAAGTACATGGGACTGCTGAGCTTTGGACTGAACTTAATTAGCATCATCATACCAATATTGCCCACCATGGTGATAATATAGACCACAAGAAAAATGGTGAAGAGGAGAACTTGCCACTCTTGATGGCTGGTTAATCCTAAAAGAATAAATTCTGTCACATCTGTGAAATTGAACATTTCCACAGTTCTGTCAATTTGAGTTATGAATCTCTGTGGAATCAAAAATAAATGAATAAATTTGAGTTCCCTATGTAAATACATATTTTCTCAACTAGAAATAAATTCTTACAGATTTTTGATGGGGATAGAATTTGGAAAAATGATTGACATTTCTGTAGGGATCCATAATAATTCTTGGAAAGGTCTTAGATATTTGCAATTTTTTCTCAAATGTAGAATGTGTCAGATAAAATATTTCAGAAAGTATTTTATAAATCATATTTCCATGAAAGCACTATGCTAATAGATACTACAGAGAAAAGTCCCCATGTATTTTTCTATGAAATGTACATCAGAAACCTTTTTGTTCTCTTAAATCCCTTACAGGTTTGCAACCCACATGTAGAGTTATACTATGAGGAATTGTGTGGGAAATAACCCTGTTATATTTATTCTTCCTACTGAATTCAAATGAGAGAAGGATGTGGCAGCCCACTCTTGAAATAATCCCTAGTTAGCCATCAAAAACACTATAAGGGTCACTATGAGTCATACATGACTCCACAGCACCTAACCAAACTTATCTCAAAAATTGTTACATACACACAAGCATACACACACACACACACACACACACACACACACACAGATATGAAGGAGGGAGTTTCTATTAAAATCAATGTGCATTCATGTTATATTGGACACAGAGTGTAAGCCTATCTGATGTTGTCCTTAGGTGCTGTCTAGTTGGATCTGATTGATATGTACATCAAAACAAAACCCTCCTGACACTGTGCCAAGCTTGGCACTTTTTCATTACTTCTCTGCTATTATTAGGGTTTTCAATTGCTGATTATTTCAGTATTGATTTACCAGGTCCTTTTCCTAGTTTTGTGTTTCTGGGGATCCTGAGAGTGAGCAGAGCAGAACTCTAACAACTGAGTTAAAACCCAGCCCAAGCCTATCCAATAAGAAGTTGAAATAGCTTTTGGGCAGTTCAATAGATTTGTTAAAGTTGGGATTGTGGATTGTGTCATACTTTCTGATATTTAAATATTATGTTTAAGGCAAAAAATTATTTCCAGCACCCTGTTTTAATCTTCAGTTCTATATTTTCTTCAGTCCTATTTGTAGGACCATATCCAAAAAGTTATCATTGTTTAATCACCAGGAAAGCAGAGAGTTGGATAAAAAGGTAAACCTCATTTCATTATTATGTGCTGTTGTTGTTGTTAGGTGTCTTTGAGTCAATGTCCAACTCAGAGTGCCCTCACATACAACAGGTATGTTCTTTCCACTGAATAGTACCTCTGTCTAGAACAATGACCCTCCAGAATCTGCATAACTAATCTTCTAACTACCTCCATGTGGGATTGGGTCTACTTTATTCTGTTTTGCTATTACTGTTTTCTGTTTGCTTGATTTTTGGTTCTACGGTGCTAGGGATCAAACCTAGGTTCTCAAGCATGCTAGGCAAGTGTTCTAACACTGAGGTACATACCCAGATACTATATCCTCTTTAATATACTCTTAACTTCACTATCATTTCTAAACCAACCTATCTTTTTGCTGATTTATTCTACCATACTCTTAAAGATTGACTATAATACTGAAATGTAACATGCCACATAATTTACCTAAACATTATGTTAGTCATTCATATATGTCTTATACTACTGAAATACAAGCCTTGTGAGATAGATTATTTTTTACTTTTATTTCTTTGGCAACTAAATTCAAAACCTATTCATAATCATAATAGGGACTCAAGTAATACCAGCTTTATGAGTGAATGAGTGAAAAAATAAAACAAAACACTAAGAAATAGGCCAAAATAAATATAAATACTGACATATTAAGGTTACTGAGGATCGATGGATTACTACATAGATAATGCTGCCTCATTTTTCATGAAAATTAATACATGGCTCTTGTCTCACACAATATAAAAATACATCCTAAATAAATTAAATGAGGAGAATTTCATATTGGTATACAATAAATGAACTTTCAGGTGACAAGTTGTATTGTGTTTGTGTGAGTTAAAATAACACTGGTGACCACAGCAACCTCTAAGACCTAGGAGGTTGCCATAAGATTAGAGGTTTAGCATTGCAGAAGTTTATTTCTTGCTCCTGCCACTATTAAGTAAGCATGTGGGTGGGAGGTCATTGCAGTGATTCTAGAGAGCATGTTTTCACCCTGTGAATCCACACCATCGCCTGGGGCCTCCAAGTGCTATGTTTGCAACTAGAGGAAAAACAAAAACTAAGAGATAAATACTATATGAATCTTGGTGGCCTTGTATGGCTGGACTGGGAAATAGTACACAACCCTTCTATCCACCTGTTCTTCAATAGGCTTCAACCACTTGGACAGAAAAAGTGCACAGAAAGATGGTATGGGGTTTAGAGATCACAACCTACCTTTGGAAGAGGACCTTTATATCATAACAGTAAAAAAGAAATAAATAAGACAACATTTGTAGTTCAAACTAAACAATCACTGAA
The DNA here is from genome assembly GCA_007922755.1 of Pedetes capensis. Lineage (NCBI taxonomy): Eukaryota > Metazoa > Chordata > Mammalia > Rodentia > Pedetidae > Pedetes > Pedetes capensis. Next base: position 17,140 of record VMDO01030854.1, read on the forward strand.
TACATATGTTATTAGCAACACAAGACAAACAAATTTTTATCATAAGATGTGGCCTATGTAACGGGTAATTGATGCAATGATGTGACTAACAAATATTTATTAAGTCCCTCTTAGGTGGCTAGATTATGATATTCATGTGACAATGAGTAACAAGTCAGATATGATCTTCTTAGTAGGATTAGGGGTTGTGTAAGTTAGCATTCTTAAATAGAGGGCAATTAGAATAATCACTACTTTTAAAACAGTATATATTGTCCAACAGAAATATAAATAATAAACAAACAGGAATGAGATGATTCAAAAGTCCAAGGAGTATATTGTGGCATTTAACTTCATTAGTATGAAAGCATATCCAAATTATAATAATGAAGAAAATTTCTGCTTTTCAAATGATCTAACTTGTGCAATGTATGGTTAGGATATGGCTCGCCATGGGGGAAGTTCTGCTTGTGAATTAGGCGACTTGGAGTTAGGAACTTATATGAAATGGAAAAGAGAATAAGATAGTATACTAAGTAAGCATAAGACAGGGTATGTTAACATAATAAATAAAGTAATACTTTTATGTGACAATTAGTCTGGTGCAGAAGGAAATTCTTACAGAGGCACTTCAACAAAACTGATCAAGCTGAATAATCTGAAAGAAAAATGGGGAACTACACACACATAAACACAAATACACATGCAAATATGTATGTATACATGTGCTTGTATGTAGACATCTATGCACATTCACAAGTGAAATATTTTTATTTGTTTTTGAATGGCTCACTTTTATTTTTAAACTAAAGATGAGCAGGACTTGTGTCCTCATGTGACTGGTTACAGATTTTGTGCTTTTGCAGTCAAACTCAACGTTTTTGCTTCAAAGTTTGTCCTCTTTTCAAAATCAGAGGGTTTTGAAACTGTAATATCAATATGGTGAAGTAATAGAGAATAGGACATCTGTTGTAAGTAAATTATAACATTAATTTTAAAGACAAATAAAGTATAAAAGAATGCACTAGAACTTCTAATAAGGCTGGGATTTAGCTCAGTTGGTAGAGCGCTGCTCTGCAGTCTCTGAGGTTCTGAGTTCAATTCTCAGCACCGCAAAATGGGAGAGGGACGTGGCAACCCACTCCCAAGGCAATCCCGGAACAGTCAGCCATTGAAAACCCTATGAGGGTTGCTATGAGTTGGACTCGATTCAATGGCACCTAACAACAACAAGAAGAACTTCTAATGGGGGGATAGTTCCTACTACAACCAGACCCAAATAAAAAAACTCAAAACAAAGAGCATAAAGAAGAGAAGAGTACTGAGAGAGTCATGGTAGAGGTCTATAATCTCAGTTTATCATGAAGATGAGACAGGAGGATTGCAAGTTCGAAGTCAGGTGTAACCTATGCTACCTAGTAAGACCCTGTCTTAAAATAATAAATTTAAAAAAGGGCTGGGAGTGCAGCTCAGATAGAGAGCACTTGCCTAGCCTGCCCTGGATTCACACTCTTGGTACTGATAAGTTAATTAATTAATTAATCAATTGATTAATACCTACATCTGTTGAAAATATTCTATAAGCAACTTGAAATCTACTTAGAGAAGTCCATTCTAAATTCCCAAACACAACAAAGTGATATCATTCCTTTCTGATAATCATTTTGAAAGGTAATATATAAATAACAACTGAAATAGCTGTCGTAGAACATTAAATAAGTTCTTTATGCATGGATATTTATGTTGAATTTTGAAAAGTGAAAGCACACAGTATATAGTTTATTTAAACTTCTTACAGCATATAATTTAAAGTATATAAGATACTCCATTCTCAGGGATATTGTCTCTACAGACAAAAATGTCTAATGGTGAAATCTTACTCAAAGTATGCATTTTGCAATAACATGTAATCCAGAACAAAAATCTCATCTAGGTGCAAAAAACAGATGAGACTTTGTTGTTCTTGTTAGGTGCTGTCAGGTCAGTTTGTGACTCATAGTGATCCTGTGTACACCAAGTGAAACACTATTGTCAGAGCTTCTCTGATATTCATAGGGTTTTCAATGGCTGATTGTTTTGTTGTGGTGGTGGTGGTAGTGGTGGTAGTTGTTGGGAGTGGTCTGCTGGGTCCTTCTCCCAAGTCTATAGTAACTGGGGTTCCCAGGCAGTCTCCCAGCCAAGTACTAACCAAATGTATCCAACCCTGCTCAGCTTTGGAGATATGGCAGGATCAGACACTACAGTGGTATGGCTGCACGCAGACCAAATTTTACAGTTCTTTTAATGGCAGAGCTAAAATGATGCACTTGAAACATTTCAAAGAGTCGTGAAAAAAAATCCTCCTGAATTACCAATGAACCTATTCAACTTGACACTGTGCAGAAGGAAAAAACAACCCATAGATTAGTTTTCAATTTATCACTATAGATCTCATGACCCAGAGTCATTCTTACAACATGTTTCCCTAACCTCAGCACTATTATTCCCTTTTCAATTGTAATTATTTTACCTATTCATCAAGAATATAAACAATGCATTCCCTCAAAATTATCAGAAGGACATAGTTCATTTCCACCCTTTCTAATGAATTACAGATCTCATCATGTCTTTCACATTTCTAAAAATGCTCTACTGATGGCTTTGCTCATGGCCTCCTTTACATCCTTGTTTCTGAGACTGTAGATCATGGGATTCAACATGGGAATTACTGTGGTGTAAAAAACAGCCACCATTTTCCCCTGCTCCATAGATTCCTCAGTTGGGCTTCTAAGATACATAAAGAAGAGTGTTCCATAAAATATGGTGACAGCTGTCAAGTGGGAGCTGCACGTGGAAAAGGCTTTCTTTCTTCCTTCTGCAGAGCGCATTCTTAGGATAGCAATGAGGATGAATATGTAGGATACAATAATGACCAGTAAAGAATAAGAGAAATTGAGACCTGCTAATGTGTGCATGGTGTATTCTTTAACGAAGGTCCCTGCACAGGTCATTTTGATGAGAGCTGGATCCGCACAGTAGAAATGGTTGATCTTGATGTTCCCACAGAAGTATAAACAGTGCATCCACAGAGTTGAGATTAAACTGATAAAGAATCCACATACATAAGGGAAAGAGATCAGTCAAATGCAAATAGTCCTTGACATTCTGCTGCCATAAAGTAGAGGGTTACCAATGGCCATGTATCGATCAAAGGCCATCACAGCAAGGATGAAGACTTCTATGTGGACAAAGGCAATGAAGAAAAAGCACTGCACTATACATGGTTTTGATCTCAGAGACCAGATTTTCCAACATTTTAGGGGTGACATTAGAGGAGAACCACACATCTGCAAAAGACTGGTGACTGAGGAAAAAGTACATGGGGCTGCTGAGCTGAGGACTAATCCTGATTAATATGATCATGCCAATGTTCCCAAGGGGCTGGGATTTAGCTCAGTGGGTAGAGCACTGCGCTGCAGTCTCTGAGGCCCCGAGTTCAATTCCCAGCACCTCAAAAATGGGAGAAGGGACTGGCAATCCACTCCCAAAGCAATCCCGAAGTACTCAGCCATTGAAAACCCTATGAGGGTCGCTATGAGTCGGATACCAACTCGACGGCACCTAACAACAACAACAACAACAATGTTCCCAAGTAAAGTGATAATGTAGACCAGTAAGAAAACTACAAAGA
>VMDO01030855.1:0-20767 GCA_007922755.1 Pedetes capensis
CAGAATTATTGTCTATGGTTCAAGAACATTTTTTAGCTCAGCAAAAGTTGTTTTAGGATAATTTATTTGTGTTTCTTTCATTTTTATCCTTCCAATATGCATTATACCTCCTACTAGAATTTTGTACATCTATTTAACCTTAGGAAATAATTATTGCATTAATAAATTCATTAATAATATTTAGTACTTATATCCTGTCTTTCTCACTATAGACTCATCCTTAGAGTTATTTGACTGAATGTTGGTATTTGATTAACAAGGACCAAAGCACACACTCCATTTTGGTAGCTAGTAGCCTATGTTTCCCATGTTCAGTTAACACTTTGTACTTGCTGTGAATTCCAACCTATAAGGCAAAGTTCTCAAATTGGCATGGAGATAGAATTCTATGAGTTTGTAAATTTGAATTAGAAAAAAAAATTACACCTTTATCTTTACATATCTTCTAGTTAAAATACATATTAAGGTTATAAATATCTCAAAATCTTCCTTATGATCACTATATTTAACCATTACAAAAGCCGTTGCTCCGACTGCTTATTCAATCTTTCAGCAAATAAACGTGTGTATATACTAGCATGCCTAATAAACATGTGTATATACTAGCATGCCTACAGCCATAGCCCTGTGGCATCCAATCCCGTCAGATCTCGGAAGCTAAGCAGGATCGGGCCTGCTTAGTACTTGGATGGGAGACCACCTGGGAACACCAGGTGCTGTAGGCTTGGGAGATGGACCCAGCAACCCACTCCCAGAAATCAATCTGCCATTGAAAACCCTATGAACAGCAGAGAAACACTGACAATAGTGTTTTGCCTGTTGTACAAAGGATCACTATGAGTTGGACACTGACTCTATGGCACCTAACAACAACAACATATACTAGCATATATATTAATGTATATATGTGTATTAGTATATGTAGTAGAATGCTTAAAAATTTTATAATTATTTATTATGATTAATATTCTTTTTGCTTCATTTTATACATTTAAAAACAACATTCTGGAAAAGGAGAACACTGACTTCAAAGAAGTCCTAGCTTGCTGAACTTTCTTTACAATAGTTAAATGTTTGTTTATTATCTTTGCAGTGTGGTCAAATGATATACTTTAGAAAATATATATCATTCTAATTTGTTCCTTCTAGATATATAAAATTTGAATCCAAGTGTATAAGAAAAACACTTGGTTGGAAGGTATTTTGGTTGTCTTTAATTCATACAATATAAATAGTTCTACACTTTTCTCTCTATCTTTATATCTCATACATCCTGCTAAAGTATACAAATTTGTCCCTATTTTCATAAGTAGGCTATTAGTTACAAATAAATTTGGATCTTCTGAGAGTTTAGATATAAATTTTTAGTTTGATATTTTGCAATACAAGTTTTAGCTCTGAATTTAAATGTATGGGGTATACTTCTTTTCCAAGACTAACAAAATTATTACACATAGGGACTTATTAAGGTCAGGAAGATACCTGGCAGGTGTTGACTAGTTTCATTGCTTTGCATACCAAACAATGAAATCTAATGTCCAGTAGTCATCTCTACTCCCCAGTAACTTCTAAATCTACTCTTAAATTACCTTAGAACACCAAGCTCATGAAAGTGATGACAAAAAGATATTTCTCAAATTTCACAATTTATATCTTCTTAGATCAATATTCCCTTACCTTGTCATCCTAAAAAAAAAGCAGCAAAAAATCAATGCTTCAGCCCAAATTCAACTACCCATTTTTAAGTAATTTCTTAGCTTCATGTGCTTCTATATCTTTTTAGAACTGGTTTTATTACTTTATTTCAACCATGCCTATTTTTAAATTTATAGCTATTCACAGATGAATACTTTGAAGAACAATACATTCCCATCTTCCTTCAAAGCAAGTAACATCCAATTATTTTATTCACTTTTTTAGTCTATGTTATGTTCTTCCCTGCCCCTTTACCCTTCATGTTTGAGAATGAGACAGTAAAATAAATTTTGCTCTTTAGCCTATTTCCACACTTACTAGTCAGGCTCTAATATCAACAGATTCCGAGTGGACCTTACATCTTTATTTTTCGTAAATTCATGGGAAGTGCAACAAAGCTCCTTAAGGTCTTTAAATCCACTCACACTAAAATTTGTTACCTTTAGAGGAGCCTATTTTTTTTAAAAAAAATAAGTAACATAAGTTAAGAAGCAGAAGGTGTACAAAAAAGGGAAACAATATTAAGAAAAGCATCAGAACAGTGAAAAGAGGGAAATCAGAAGAATAAAAATAAAGTCTAAAAACAAGTGAAAATACCAAAGAATATAGAAGATAGAACTCAATTGGAACAAAAGGGAAAGGGTACAAAGTTTAAAATGATACTACAGTAACATCAGGGGGGCTTTTATTTTTCAGTACTGGGGGTGTTGAACATAGGGCCTGACCATGCTACATGAGTGTTCGACCCCTGAGCTACATTCCTAATCCCCTTTTTAATTTGGGGACGAGGTCTTGCTAATTGGTGCAGGCTGAAGAGGCATTTATTTCTAAAACAAAAATGTAATAAACAGAGCTACAATGGCTACAGTTCGGAGTTCTGCAATATAAATACACTGTCTTGCAGGAAAAACTCCTTTAGTATAACTTATCTCAAGGAACTTGTGAACAGAACTTTATAAAAGCAATAACTTTCTCAAGTACAAATGATTACATGTTCCATTCATTTCTGCAAAACATCCTATATGTTGTTAAATCCTGTATCTTGGTAAAATAGATTTTGATAGAGAGCCCTTGCTTGGTTGCAGTACTAATATATTCACTGGGCATCTATTTACCTCTAAAAGAATGTTGTATTTGTAGAACTATGGAACATAGAGAAGAAAAACATCTGTATTTTATTATTATATTGCTAAATATATATAATATGGGATGTCACAGACCACTCCCAAAACAATCCCAAAATAATTAGTTATTAAAAATTCTATGAAGGTCACTATGAGTTTGACCCAACTTGACAGCACCTAACAACAAGTATATGTAATATGCAGTTTGGGAACTTTTATAAACAAAGAAATGTGAGTTGTTCATTCCTTTTACTAACCAGCACAAGAGCAATCATTTTTAAAAGAACACACATTTTACAAAAGCAATTATCCATTTTTATTTGTTTACATTGCACTGAAAATTTACATCATACTTTTACAAAGTGTTTTTCATAAAAATATACTTCTTTACAAAAGTGTATGCATTAATATAAGAGGAGTAGCCAGTTGCAGAAGAAATATTGTTTAAACAAGATCTTAAATGTATTAATCTTAACATTAGTGAATGAATCATTGTTATTGCAGTCATTTTAATAAACAAGAATAAATAACTGATGGCATAAAATTTAAAACTGCATCTTGTCAGTAGAGTACAAGGTGGAGAAATTATATGAATTTCCAAAACAATGTATTTCAAAGTGGTTTACAAGAAATTTACTAAACGTAGAGATAGATCCAAGCAGCGCTCCCAGGTGCAATGGTTTCTCTTAGGCACTCTGTCTCATGATACAAAAAGCTGAGACCATTCACAAAGTAATCCATATTTGAAAAGGACAGTAACAAAATCACACTGGGTACATAATTTTATTCAATGAAGTGAAACAGGCTAAAGAGGGAAGACAGTGACCTATTAAACAAAAATAATGCCATTACTATTTGATACAGTTGTAAATAAATGAGCCACCAGTAACTTAAAAACATATATCTTAATCCAACAATGAAAAACAACCTATTGTATCTGAAACCTGCTTTTTTAAGTATAAGCGTATGGTAATTTTAAAATGTATGACAATTTGATGAACTCAAACATTTAGGAAAAAAATTTATTTTGGTGATTTGAAATTATGTCCTTTTTATCTTTAAGTCAATATATTAAGGGGCTAGACCAAAGTGTATTTCTAATTTACTTTTAGAAGAAACTTGAAATTGTTAAAACTATTAAATTTGAAGTTTCAACTGGAAGGATATTTAGACATACTATAAATATAGCAGATTGTTAGCAGATTTTTTTTGGTCTTTCAAAAACATTGGAAGTTTGGTAAAAAATGGTAATAAGTTTGGTATCTCAGATAACTGCTAAATAATTATCTTTATAGATAATTTTTGCCAGTCAAAATGGTTCCTTAATAATAAAACACACCAACGCTAGGAGTTAAACTCTTCCCCATGGCTCACTGACTAAAACTGGTTACTCCATAATGGGGAAATTGGGAACATAGCACAATTACTTTGCCATTTACAAAAACTAGGCTGACCAGTCTAGAAGAAAAAGATCAATCTGATATTGAAGAAAGAAAAAGAAAGAAAGAAAGAAAGAAAGAAAGAAAGAAAGAAAGAAAGAAAGAAAGAAAGTCAAATCAGGGTGGGCAATCTTATCTCTTCTGTGGCATAAAATTAGCTCATAAATATTTAAAGGCATGACTCAATCTTAAATATCCATGGAAATAAGGAAAACAATGTCTTGAGTAACAACAATGAATAGCAGATATTGTAGTATGAAATACAGACTTATGGGTATGATGTAGCTCATGACAGTTAAAGAGCAGTCAGTGATCTATTGACTCTTGTAAGTATAGCTCTTATTTCTACCCTATATCTTTTTTTTAACCCAGACCCTCTAATATAGTTTATAAAGCACAGAAATACTGATAGTGGATGCTCCTCCAATATATGCAAATAAGTTTATGTTTTAGAATAATCTCCTTTTTAAAAAAAGCAAATAAACTGTGAGTAAGCACTCTCAGAGTGCAGCTGAATTTCTGTAAAACTCTCCATGATAAACATGAAGAAGAATTTTGTTCCAGTTTATGAAAAAACACTCTTCTCTATCATTCCTCAGGAAAAGGTGACCCAGCAAGTCCTGAAAAGTGTGCTTTGTTTAGCAGTGAACTAAATGTGCACTGTTTTGTGTGTCGATTTCGAAAATTCTGAAGAAGGCAAAGTGTTGCCATGTTATACCATTGTGCAAACCGTGTTCAAGTTGGGATCGAACCGTACTGCCTTTCCTTCCACTGACTTGGCATTGGTGTCATACATAGGGTTTTCAAAAGCTGCTTGGCCATTGTTATTTTCATGAACTGAACATCCTGTATACTGTGTTTTGGGTGCAGTCCTGTTGATGAAAACATTGATTAGCTATGTGTTAATTTTCTTCTAGAAACAACAGAGTAGGGCTCAAATGTAATACATCTATCTGCATTACTACTGTTGGTAGATAATGTATTTAAAAGTATTAACTGACAAATCACAAATTAAATAAACTTGAACAGATTACATGTCCTTTTAAATCCTGAATTACTTTTATTATTTCCCTATAACAACTATTTATATACAGCATCAAAATGAATCATATATAAAGATAAATGGTATTGACTATGATAAATGTTTTACAAAATAATAAATTATCACTTATGTATAATACAAATGTATTAAGATAATTTTATTATCATGATTCATTTATTTATCAGATATTTGATGAGTACCTATTATGGGCCAGCCATCCTTTTATATATTGCCTATATGCTACATGTTTAAATATAAAATAAAGCCATTGTTATGGATTTCATATTGCAGTGATAGAAAATAATGAATAAAAATGAAATAAAAACATAGAGAAGTTTTATGCTGCAAAGGGAAATGGTTGATATGATAAAACACACTGAGAGCCACTTTAGGAAAAGAAACAAGGAAAAGTATCATTTAGGAGGAAAAATTTAACACCAATAAGGCAAAGGGAATGCACAGTATACAAACAGAATACAACTAATGATAAAGCCTAATTTGGCAGGGTTCTTGATATATCCCAGAAAGACATTCAATTTGATTTTTAAGTTACATACATTATAGCAAGTAAATTCAAAAACTCAAGGAAGAAATGACTGTACTTATATATATGTCGTGAAAATAGTTTCAAAGAGCTACTGGTAATTAAACATTTGCCTTTACTTAATCAAACACATGGAGTCTAGGGTGACTAGTATTGGTTTTGGCCTGGAATTCCTTTTTCACTTATCCCGTCCTTTACTACTGTACACTTATCATTTTCTTTCCCACATCTCATTGTATAATTTGCTGCATTTGTCATGAAATGAAAGCAGACTTGGCCCTAATTATGTCTGGAGTATAATTCGTATAAAGTATGTATCTTAAAATAAATTTGTTTTTCAACTCCTGTTCATACTTAACATCATGAATTTCAACAATTAATTTCAGTATAATTTGTATTTGTTATTATTATTTTATGACCCCAATTTATTTCCTGAATTTTTCTAAATTTCAAATATTTTAGGTGATTTCTATGGTAATTTTTATTGATTGATTGATTGATTGAGCTCTGGCTAGCCTGGAATTAGTTATGCAGACCAGGCTTGCTTTGAACTAGTGTTAATCTTCCTACCTCAGCTCCCTGAGTGCTGGGATTACAGGCTTGCTCTACCATGTCCCAGGTGTGATGATAATTTTTTAAAGCTATCTTAGGTTTATTCGTACAAACCTAAGAATTTGTTCTCTTGCCAGGTATAACTTGTACCATAACTATTGCATCACACGTATCTCTTTTTATTCAAGCTAAGTTTATAATAAAAACTTGATGCAACATCATCTCTTTTTAATTAGATAAGTCACAAAGATATAAAAAAACCCTACTTTTCTTAATATTGAGCAACAGCTTTAAGGAAAATAATATCACTGAGCTTTAAAAAAGAAAAAGTTAATACCATGAACAAAAACTAAATCAAAATGAATCAAAGTCCTAAACCTATAAAACACTTAGAAAAAGACTTATGGGTAAATCTTCATAACCTTGAATTTGACATTATTTTCTCAGCTATGACATGAAGAGTACAATAAAAGAAAAAATAGATAAATTTGATTTCTTCAAATCAAAAACTTCTGTACATTAAAAGATACTAATAAAAATAGATAAATTTTTCTTCAAAACCAAAAAAATCTGTACATTAAAAGATACTATATCAAGAGAATGAAAACACTACTCAGAGAAAGGAAGAAAATATTTCAGACCATATGTCTAGTAAGGATTTAGTGTCCAGAATAAAGAAAGAACTCTTATAACTCAACAGTAAGACAAATGACTGAAAAAATGAGCAAAAGTCCAAGTGCTGTGGTGCATGTCTGTAATGTCAACAATTTATGAGGCAGGAGGATTACAGACTTGAAGCCAGAGAGTTAGCAAGATCCTGTCTCAATATAAAAAATAAAAGGGGGGCGGGGACAAGGTTCCACACAGTGGTGAAGTACTTTCCTAATTGTGTGCTTCAACCACTCAGTACTGGGAAAAACAAGAGGTGGAGTGCAAAGTACTTGACCAGACATTTCTACAAAGAATATAGATTAATTGACAATAAGAATATAAAAAGATGCTTAACACAATTAATAACTATGGAAATGAAAATCAAAACCATAAAATGCTATTTCAAATACACTAGGATGGTTATTTTAAAAATAGAAACGTGCTGGTGAGGATGTGGAGAAGGTAGAATCCTCATACATTGCTGGTGGAAATGTAAAATGATGTAGCTTCTGTGCAAAAGCACGTGGTGCTACCTCAGTAAGTTAAAAATAAAATTACTCTATAACCCAGCAATTTTATTCTGGGATCTATAACCAAAGGAATTAAAAGGACATGTTCAAGTAAAAAATTACACACAAATGTATAGTAGCACTATTCACAATAATCAAAAGGTAGAAACAATCTAAATGTCCATCAATTAATGAATGGGCACATTCAAGTAAAACATATCTATACAAGGGAGTATTAGTCAGCCATATGAAGTAATGAGGTTCTGATGCAAGCTATTACATGGACGAAACTTGAAAACATTCAGTTGTGTTTAAGAAGCCAGATAAATTGTTGTATATTGTATGATTCCATTTATATGAAACATCCAGGATAAGGAAACCAATGAAGCAGAGATATCGTTGGCTACAGTTGGAGATGGGGGGAATGGAGAGAGACTTCTTGATGATTAGTTTGCTTTTGTGTTGAAGAAAACATTCTGGAGCTCTACAGTGATAATGGTTGCATGACACTGTGAATGTCCTCAGTACCACTGAATTGTGCACTTTAAAATGTTTTAGATGGTACATTTATGTTAAATTATGTTAAATATAACATAAACATACCATCTAAAACATTTTAAAGTGCACAATTCATATTTTACCACAAAAAAGTTGGCATAGCTTGTGGTTAGAAATAAATTGGGTGATTATTACTTTTTGTCTCCACATAAATTCTGATATTGCCCAGATCTAATCAGCTACTCATTCTTAATTCTTACAAATGTAGACATTATGGACTGGCACATAATAAAATATATTAGTTTGAGAGAAAATGCACTCAGGTAATATTAATTGAAGAATCTGGTTACCTATACATATTTTTTCCTGATAAAAGATTTTTCCAAATAGTAGAAAATTGCATACTAAAGCCTCTCACCAGAATGTTGTACAGGGTAGAACAAACAAGACCTAACAATAATATGGATAGCCATTTACTTGACCTATTGCAAATATAACATATTAACTGCATAATCTTAAAAAGCAACAGAAAATAAATGAGAGGATTAGAGGATTTTACCATCTGTCTGGCTGGATAAAATCAGTCAGCACTATTATGTGAAATAAGGGGTCTGGACACAAACTTCCTCCTAGTTCTCTAAATCTGGTAGTAGATATTACCTTTTCAATTTGAACCTTAGCCTAGATTTTATATCTGTAAAGTCTCTTTATAGATAATGTAAAAATAATTTATACAATTAGTTGTAGTCCAAGAAATTGAAAGGCAAAATGAGGAAGAATTATGTTGAATGCTTAGCCTATTTAACACAACAATTTGTGCAATGTTTATGTAGTAGGAAGGAGAAATGAGGTTTTCAACAACTGTACAGATTTCAACAACACAGAAAAAAATGGAAATTAGGATTCAAACTAAATTAGTAGAAATAATATGAATGATAGATTTGTGGAACATTTTGTAGTTAAAAATCAATTTACTTACCTTTGCTTATAAAGATAAAATCCAAATCCTGCAAATATAAGTGCAAAAAAAGGCACAAGAATAGCAATGGCCACAGAACTACTATTTGTACCATGAGGTTGGTTAGAAGAATTTGATCCCTCAGATGTATTCAATCCTACAGGATAAAAAATAAAAGTATAAATACAAAATCAATTATATTTTATCATAATTGATTTCAAATTAATTCCTTCCATTTTCAAGATATTTATTTGGAAATACATAGTAAACAAAAATTATTTGTGAAACTCCTTCAACTCATTAGCACACATATTCGGCACAATTCCATAAGATATATTTTCTCTAGAAAAGATACAAACTAAAGAATAAGTACATCTCCTTAACAGGAGTTTATACAATAGTAAGAAGACTTAGACACTGATGTATCCATCAAGCATGAATTAATGCCAATGTGCTTTAGAAAAGGTATATTTAAGGTTTTCTGGAGGAGATATGATGTATGTTTGACCTTGAGCATTCAGTAGAACAATAAATACAGAAGGAAGGGGCAGCAACATAAGTCTAGAATTGGGAAGATGAGTGGCATATTTAGGGGAGGTGACAAGTGTTGATTTGTAGTGGGATTTGGAGGCTAAAATAATAACCTTGGCTAAATATTCTAAGGAGCTCAAACTTACTACCCACCTCAGTGAGGGACAAGTGAAAATACTTAGAAAGCACAGACACAGCGTTTTCAAGGAGTGACTATGTTGGAACAGAATGAGAAAGTAGACCAGAACTGGGTGCATTAAAAGGTGGAGTAACAACTCAGATAAAAATAACTTGAGCATTAGGAAGAGCAAGAAAAGACATATGTGTAGAACATTTCATAATAAAATCAACAGAACTTATTTGTGTGGTTAAAAGAGGTAAAAAGGCCTGGGGCAGAAGTATTCTACTTAATGTTAATAATAAATGGTGAGGGCATTAGCCAAGTTGTTGTCGTTGTTACGTGCCGTCAGGTCGGTATTCAACTCATAGCAACCCTCTGTACAACAGGGGAAACACTATTGTCAGTGCTTCTCTGCTGTTCATAGGGTTTTCAATGGCAGATTGAATTTTGGGAGGGGGTTGCCAGGTCCTTCTCCCAAGCCTACAGCTTCTGGTGTTCCCAGGCGGTCTCCCATCCAGGTGCTAAGCAGGCCCGACCCTGCTTAGCTTCTGAGATCTGATGGGATCCGATGCCACAGGGCTATGGCTGCAGGCTTAGCCAAATTAGGAAGATAGAAAAAGCACTTTTGTCAACATGTTGGCACAGGGATGTGGAAGAGGAAATAGCAACAGCTCTTTTCACATTGAAATAGCTCTTTGTTTACAGGTTCTGCTTTAGACATGTAGTGTTTCAGACACTACAGGGAGTATTACATGAAAACATTATTCAATGACATGGATGTGTTAATGTACCATATTAATGAACACTTTATCCTATTTTTAAAACTAACACAATTTTAGGTGGGATATTATATGAAATGACATATTATCATTGTTCATTTAGAGAAAGCTTACTTCCCTTTTTGATAAGAAGTTATATTCAAATAAGCCACAACTTTGTCTATATTTTTAAAAATAGGATTTTTATATACCCTATTTTTCCAGTGACTCAGTACATTTATGTAAAATTTCAGAGTAATGATTTATTAAGAAAAATGTCAACTAGTAGCTTACAGGCTGAATTCATTCTTTACATATCTATGCAACAGTATAATAATGTGAGACATTATATCTCAGGAAAATTATACACCAAAAGCTATGTTTATAAATACCAGGGGTGCCAAAAATGTATACAGTGAGGGTGCCAAAAAGGTATACACACTTTAAGAGCTGTTACCTATGTATTATATTTTGAAGTTGAATTGATTTATAGTAGCAATGTTTAGTGTGATGTCTGCTCAAAAGATGTCATTAATCCAATGAATACTAGCCTCACCATGTGACAGGTAGGACAAAGAAAATGTCAGAAGTACAAGTGTTCTTCAAGGACCATGGGACCATTTTGAAGTAGTACTTGAAATTTGAGAATATTGTGGAAGTACAACAATGGAGGTCTGAGTATGCAACAGAACCTCCAATATGCCTAAAAATTGCATACACTCATGAGTTTGAGAGTCATGGTACTGTGTATGATGTGTACTAGGGACCATTTGGGAGACCTCACACAGCAAGTCTTACCTCTTCTGGTATGGTAACTACTTTGTGCACCTCCTATAATTGCAAAAGTCAAATGTGACTTATAATCATCTTTTGTTATCCATATGTATTGAATATCACAATTTTAATTCAGACTTTTCTTTTCTTTAAATGTGTATACATTTTGGCACTCTGTATATTCTAGGAAAACCATTAACTGTTTATGCACATATTAGAAGAATTGAAAGTGAGAAAGACAAAACTTTGTGCCTCCAACCACAGAAAATGTACATAATTAAAGAGTACCAAGCCCCCAAAAGAGGCTCATTCCTCAGAATTATTTTTCCTTTCCAAACTTTATAAACTTCTAAAAGCACCACTACATTGTTAAAGGAGTAAGAAAATTGCAACAATATTTACACTGAAAAGTAGTAGAGTTCTCATGAGATAAGATAAAATAATTTACAGTTTAATATTTCTGTTTTTATCCATATCACTTTTTTCTTCTTTTTATTTGCTTAAGGGCAAGACACTTTGTCATATTTATTAGAAATATGATAAAAAATTAAATATCATATGGAGGTGTCACATAAAGAGCCAATATTTTGAAATTGTGCTTATTTTTAAAAAGTTATCAAATGGATAAATGTGTAATCCTGACAATGCAGAATTCAAAATGTAGTAAGTGTGCTAATATACAGTATCCACTGTGTTTTCTTATGATATCTGGGGTAGTGCAGGAGCTACCTTAAAATCAAAAATGAATACATTACCCAGTCTCTGTAGTCCAAATTGCCCATAATCTTTGCCTTGAATAAATCCTTGAAATACGTAAGTAGCTCCATCAGGCTCAGCAGAAACCTAAAAATATTTGGAAATCTGATTAAATATGAAGACTGGACACTATATTTTTCTAGCCTTAATCAATGAATGAGTATTATAGTGTTCCTTTCCTCAATCTCTTCCTCTTATGCAAACAGCTCATTGTGCACATTTTCCATCATAAAAGCAGAAGTAAAATTTGCTATTTTAAGTACTTAGGATATTGGGGAAAGGCGATTAACATAAAGACATGGGTGTATAGATCTCTTATATGCTAAGAAGCCTATTGTCTGAAAAATGGCAGTAACCTGAAAAAATAGGGTCTTTTGGTGAAATAAAAATTAAAGTATAGAAATACTGTCCTTGAAGATTACATTCCTCTTACACATGTATGCATTCCTTCTGATACTCCCCCGAACTTCATGGGAAAGATATATTTCCTATTTGTTCAGGCCGTTTTTTTCCCAGAATGTTGCTCTGGTCAATGGGATGCGAGAGACTAACAGGTCAGATGTAAACATAGGCCTCAGAGGCATACTTCCAACTATACTAAGTGAAAAGAGCCAGTCACAAAAGACCACATACTCGGTGACTTCACTTACATGAAACCCTGAAATCTATAGAAGTAGAAAATAGATTAGTCATTGCCTTGGTTTAGGGTAAGGATGAGCGATTGTGGTGGAGTTGACAGCTAAAGGTTGGGATTCCTTTTTGAAGCAATGACCTCATTATAAAATCACCTGTGCTGATAATTACACATATCTGTGCAAAAACTAACAAACACTGAATTATATACTTTAAGTGGATGAATTGTTATATCTAAATTAAGCTGTTAAAAAAGAAGTCATATGTCAGCTGGGTGTGGTTGCACATGCCTATAACCCCAGCACTGGAGAGGCTGAGACATGAGGAACACAAGCTTAAGGCCAACCTGGGCTACACAGCAAGTCATCCTCAAAAAAAAAAAAGAAAAAAGAAAAAAAAGAAAAAAGAATATATCAGTTTATTCAGTTTATTTCAGAAACAGAGAGGTTATTTCAGACCCTCTTGGCCCTCAAAGAATTTCTGACTTCTTAAAAAGGAAGAGCATGCTCCAAGAGGCTATTGCCCCTCTAAGCCTTAGCTCTAGAATGAGGCACAGAGCAGACTTCAACTTGATATCACAGCCTCAGGTAGAGCCACAGCTAACTCCAGACACTAAGAAAGAACTAAATCTTTATCACTGTCTAATTCTTAGGTTTTTCTTTTGTTGGTTGTGCCTACTGCTATAAATGCTGACTACTACATGAACCTTGCATGTATATAAAAGTCTATATTTTAAAAAGTTTCACATTCTTGATGTCACTTGATCTCAAAAGTAAAACAGAAGTTGATACACTTCAGTTATCCCACTAAGTAGCAATGTGAGCTTATCCTCAGGTTGGGACTAACTTGTGGCAATTGGGAGAAGGACCAGGCAACCCACTCCCAAAAATCAATCTGCCATTGAAAGCCCTAAGAATAGCAGAGAAGCAGGAACAATACTGTTTTGCATGTTGTATGTACAGTCACTATGAGTTAGACACTGACTCAATGACACCTAACAATGACAACAGTGGCAATTAGTTATCTATGTCATGAGTGTTGCCATCAAAATTGTAAAAAAATTCTTGAATCCTCATCTTAAAAAGCAAAGAATTCCAAAAAAATCATGGAAGTCGGATACTTCACAGCAAGTGATTTATTCTTTATTATTGGACATTATATTCCGAGCATAATCATTTTAAAAAATCATTGTTATTGTTGTTAGATATCATTGAGTCAGGTCCGACTCATAGTAACCCTATGTACAACATAAGGAAACACTCCCTGATACCTCGTCAGGCACACAATCTTTTTTATGTTTAAACCCATTGTTGTAGCCACTGTGTCAATCCATCTAGTTGAAGTTCTTCCTTTTATTAGTTGACTGGTCACTCTCCCAAACATGATGTCCTTCTCCACAGATTGGTCCCTCCTGACAACATGTCCAAAATAAGTCAGATGTAGTCTAGCCATCCTTGATTCCAAGGAGCACTCTGGGTACACTTTTTCCAGGACAGATATATTGGTTCTTTTGGCAGTCTGTGGCATATTCAATATTCTCTAGCACCATAATTCAAAAGCATCAGTCCTTTCCTGTCTCCCCTGTTCAATGTCCAACTTTCACAATCATATGATATGATTGAAAACACCATGCTGTAAGTCAGGCACAGCTTTGTCTTCAATGTGACATCTTTACTTTCAATGCTTGAAAGAGGTCTTTTGCAACAGCTTTTCCCAAGGTAATGCATCTTTTGATTTCATGACTGCTGCTTCTATGGGTGTTGACTGTAGGTTGACTTCGTTGTACAATCAAAACTCACAGAAGCAGCAGTTAAGAACTCAAAAGGTGCATTGCAAAATCTTGGACAACCACAGACTTTTCTCCATTTATCATAAAGCTATGTACTACCCAGCAGTAAGGATTTTTGTTTGGTTGATATTGAGGAACAATCCATACTGAAAGCTTTGTTCTTTGATCTTCATCAGTAAATGTTTCAAATACTCTTCACCGTAAGCAAGCAGAGGTGTGTCATTTGCATAGCACAAGTTGTTCATGAGTGTTTCTCCAATCCTGATGCTACATTCTTCTTCATAAAGAAGTCCAGCTTCTCAGATTACTTGCTGGACATAGAGATTGAAGAGGTATGGTGAAAGGATACAGCCCAGAGGCACACCTTTCTTGATTTTAAACGAAGCAGTATTTCATTGCTCTTTTGGAACAACTGCCTCCTGGTCCATGTACAGATTCCTCATGAGTACAATTAAGAGCTCTGGTATTCTCACTTTTCACAATGTTAACAATAATTTGTTATGATCCACAAAATCAAATGCTTTTGCACAGTTGATAAAATATAGATAGGTATCTTTTTGGTATTTTCTGCTTTTGGCTAATATCCATCTGACATCAGCAATGATGTCCCCGGATCTCTATCCTCTTCTCAACTGGGCTGGATTTTCTGGTAGTTCCCTGTCTATATACCACTAGAGTTTCTTTTGAATGCTCTTCAGCAAAATTTTATTTGTGTGTGATATTAATGATATCATTTGATAATTTGCACATTGATTCCTTTTTTTGGGGAATAGGTGCAAATATGGATCTCTTCCAGTCAGTGGCCAGGTACCTGTTTTCCAAATCTCTTTGTACAATAAACAAGTTGGCACCTCCAGTGCTATATTTGTTTGTTGAAACATCTTTATTCATTTTCCACCAATTCCTGGAGACTTGTGATTTACCAATTCCTTCAAGGCAGGTTCCACTTCATCCTGCAGTACTATTGGTTCCTGATCATATGAATCCTCTTGAAATGGTTGGTGATCCACCATTTTTTTTTCATATAATAAATCTGTATATTCCTTCCATTTTCTTTTGATGTTTTCTGCATTGTTTATTATTTTCCCTATGGAATTCTTCACTATTGCCACTCGAGGTTTGAATTTTTTCTTCAACTCCTTAAGCTTGAGAAAAACAGAGCATGTTCTTCCCTATTGGTTTCCTGTCTCCAGCTCTTTGCACATGTTATTATAATATTTGATTATGTCTTCTCCAGCTGCCCTTTGAAATCTTCAGTTTAGTTCTTCATGTTTTCCTTTTACTTTAGCTACTGAATGTTCAAGGACAAGTTTCAGAGTCTCTTTAGAGATGTAATTTGGCCTTTTCTTTGTTTTTTCCTGACTTGTTAATAATCTTTTGCTTTCATCATGAATAATGTCTTTGATGTCATGCCACAACTCATTTGGTCTTCATCCATTAGTGTCTAATGCATCAAACCTGCTCTGAAGATGGTATCTGAATTTAGGTGGGATAAGCTCAAGGTCATACCTTAGCATAGTGCACTTCTAATATTTTTTCTTCAGTTTCAGTTTGACCCTGCATATGAATAGCTGCTGGTCTGAACTACAGTCAGTAATTGGTCTTTTTCTGACTTTTGATATTGAGCTTTTCTATCATCTTTTTCCACAAATGTCAATTAGGTTCCTGTATACTCCATCTGGGCTGGGATTTAGCTCAGTTGGTAAAGCGCTGCACTGCAGTCTCTGAGGTCCCAAGTTCAATTCCCAGCACCACAAAAATGGGAAAAGGATGTGACAATCCACTCCCAAGGCAATCCTGAAACAGTCAGCCATTGAAAACCCTATGAGTGTCGCTATGAGTCAGATACCGACTCCACAGCACCTAACAACAACAATATACTCCATCTGGTGACGTCTATGTATATAGTCACTGCTTATGTAGGTGAAAAAATATATTTGCAATGAAACAGTGATTGCTGTAAGAAAATTCTATCATCTGATCTCCAGCATTGTTTCCATCACCAAGGCCATATTTTCTAACTACTGAGCCTTCTCCTTTGTTTCCAGCTTTTGTTTTCCAGTCAACAATAATTATCTGTACATCCTGATTGTTCATTCTATTTAATTCAGATTGTATAAGCTGGTAAAAATCTTCCCTATCTTCATTTGTGGCCTTTGTAGTGGGTGCATAAATTTGAATAACAGTCATTTTAACTGGTCTTCCTTGTAGGCATATAGATACCATTCTATCACTGACAAAATTGTACTTCAGGATAGATCTTGGGATGTCTGTTTTGATGATGAATGCAATGTCATTTCTCTTTAATCTGTCATTCCTGGTATAGTAGACCATATGATTATCTGATTCAAAATGGCCCATGTCAGTCCATTTGAGCTCACTGATGCCTAGAATGTTGATTTTTATGCATTCCATTTCCCTTTTGACAAATTCTAATTTTCCTAGATTCATACTACATAAATTTCATGTTCCAATTATTAATGGATGTTTACAGTTATTCCTTCTCATTTTGTTTCATGCTACATCCACAAATAGAAGTTTCTAGTGCCTTACTCCATTTCCATCATTCGGGTAGACTCCACTTTGAGATGGTAACTCCTCCCCAGTCATCTTTTGAGTGCTTTCCAACCTGAGGGACTCATTTCCTGGCACTATGTCTGACAGTGTTTCTCTTCTGTTCATAGAGTTTTCTATGGCTAATTGTTTCAGTAATAGGTTAGTCATGTCCTTCTTCTTTATCTGTCTTAGGCTGGAAGCTCAGCTGAAACCTATTTCTCATGGGTGACCCTGGTTGTTTCTGTAATACCAGTGCCATAGTTTTCAGCACCACAGCAACATGCAAGCCCCCTTAGTATGGCAAACTGACTGACATATGGAAGTTTTACAAAATTAAATACTATAAGGAGAATAGCTCAAACTCTAATATCTTAATGGAATAATTCACCTTATTTGTTTCCTAAATGAAATAATACAATTAAACAATCTGAGTACCTTAAAGCCTTCAGTTACTTCCCAATGGCATAAATAATGGCACAGAAGAGAGAAATAGTACAATATTTTACTTTTTTGAGCCAAACTCACTGAAGCTATGATTGTCTTCTTTCTCATCAAATATTACTTATAAAAGAAGGCTTAGTACTTTATATGATACTCTCCTGCTTATCCTTCAGTAAAGACTTCTGTCCAGTATGTTCATATAAAACTTGTTGCTTCCAACTGTCAATTTAGAACTTCTATCCATGTAGATGACTGAATGGGACAGAATGATTCCATGGTGAAGCTATAGTAACTGTCTCTCCATAGAAGCAGCATATAAGTCCCTCTTCACAAACAACTTAAATATTATAAATTTATGCTTCAATTTAATGGACATCCTTAATTTTCTGATAACTTTTTTATATACATATGTTGCATATGCCTTAAACATTAGTCCCAAAAACTGAATTTCATATGTGTGTGTATATTTACCCACACATACTTATATATACACATGTGTATATATATTTTATATATATGTGTGTGTATATATATTTTATATATAGATATATGTGTGTGTGTGTATATATATATATATATATATATATATATATATATATATATACATATGTGTGTGTGTGTGTGTGTAACAGTAGAAGCATACAGCAATCCACTCTCAATGCAATCCTGAAACAATCAGCTATCGAATACCCCATGATGGCCTCTATGAGTTAGACACAACTCTATGGCATCTAACGACAAGAAATATATCTGTGTACATTTGTTGTTGTCATTGTTGTTGTTGAGACTGGGACTCATGTAGTCTTGATTCACCTCAAACTCACCATTTTTACTACCTCAGCCTCCTCAGTACTGGGATTACAAGCATGCACCACCCTGCCCAGGTATGAATTATACTTTATCCAAATTTATTTATCTATGTTGATGGTGGACAAAATATATTTGATAAAACAATGAAGCACATTATGTAGACCTATACACACAAACACATACACATATAAACAGTATAGAAGTAAGAAAAGAATCCAATAATTCTAGGCTTCATAATATATATATATATATATATATATATATATATATATAAATATATATATACTCATTCATGTAGGTATATAGTAAATATGTCTTCACAAATCAGCTAAATATAGAAAATTCCCATTTCTAGGCAACTATACATTTTCCATTAAGTCAGCAGCAGACTTTTAAATAACTATACTTACAAAGCCATCCATGGCCCAATTTTCCTCCTTCATTTTCTTCACAGCAGCATGAGCTGGTACTTTAATAAGATATATGTGTAACATTAGGCGAGCCTCCTGGCTTTTATATACCCCTGTGAAATACAAGGATACTTAAATCTACTCAATTTTGTAAATAGTTATGCTTCATTTTATTATCTACAACTCCTTAAATATCTCAGGCAAGATACATGATAATAAAAGAAATAAAACAGGGACCAAGTCAATGATGACATGTTTTTCCTAAATTCTTTAATATACATTAATCTTTCAGCTGAAATCTCAACTTGTTTGTGGGGTTTTAAATACCTATAACAGTAAAATTAAGTGCTATTACTTATAAAACATAGTCCATGATATTTCAAACAAAATGATTTCTTACTCTAGTCATATTTAAAAATTTAAGGATACAAACTAAAAGTTTAAATTCCATACATTTTTCTTACTTATGCATTAGGTGAAGTTCCTGTGAGAAAGAACGTGCTAGGTGCTGCTGGTGCCACAAAGATGAATATGTTTTGCTCCTATTCCTAAGACTTTGTAATAAAGTAGGAGGTACGACTGAAGTACACAAGTAAGTAATATACAGGAGAGAATGTGATAAATAAAAGTCAGAAAAGAAAAGGATCATCTCACAGTGGAGTGATAAAGAAGTATTTATGAAGAAAAAAGAGCATTTGGCCTATGTCTTGAAAATTAAATAGGAATTTTAATCCCTGGTAAATATAGGTAATGTCATAAATAAAAGAAATAAAAATATATACAGTGATTTTTAAAATAGTTTTCTAAGAGTTGGAATTAGCTAGGACATAGATATGCTTAGGGGAATAGCAGAAGTTAAGGGCATAAGTAAATATTTTGTGATTGTTGATTAAAATTTGACTCCACTCATTGACTCAACTAATTATTTATTTACTAATATAATGCTTTAAGAGTATGAAAAGAAATACAAAGATAACAAGACATAGATCTTGATCTAAAGTAAATTATAACCAATAAGGACAAGACATAAAAGTTATAAGAAATAAAACTGGGACATGGTTATAATTGTTCTATATGTATATAGTGAGTAAAATCTACTTAATATAATTTTATGTTTATTTAACTATATTTGTAGGGATCTATTTTGAAGTTTTTCTGCATTACATAAATATGTAACTATTTTGCTAACTTCCAAAGAAGACAGAAAAAAACATTTCAAAGCTAAATAAATCATTAATCACAACTCATTCATATAAGGCATTTTTCAATTTGCACCAGGTAATTGTGTATATTTTAAAACATAAGTATGTTAAATTCTCATACTTTTACCAAAGTAAGTTTTATGCAGGATTGTTCAAAGGATGTTGAATATTTCTAAATTTTACAAAATCAATGATTATTATTTTATTTTTCATTTTATTTATGCTACAAATTATTTTCTTTGTTAGTAATTGCATAGGATTACTATATATGGCTGTGGAATTTGCAACATACATACATTTCATATTTACAATATCAAATATCAGTGTTCTATTTTTAGAAATGAGAGTTCTGTTCCACAACATAACATCTAATTCTAGGTACAAAAAAATTCCATTATATTGCAGGACTGTGGGGTTGAACCCAAAGCCTCATGAACTCTAGGTAAGTGCTCTAATGCTGAAATGTACCCCCTGGCCCTTTTTTATTTTTTATTTGGAGACAGAGTTTTGCTAAATTTCACAGGCTGCCTCTGGCCTCAAACTTGGGATCCTCCCTCCTTAGCCTCCCAACTTGCTGGGATTACAAGTGGGCCATGGCACCTGCCTCAAAAAGTATCTTTGAAGACATTTAATTTCATTTATGTTTATATAGTAATATTCATTTATCAACCCAGAAACCCTTGTTTCTAATGTATTATGAATGTCTTCAAAAACAAGTATATAACAAATATTTCACAGTATAAAAATTATTAGTAAGATTATGAAAATACTATTTTTCTTGGCATTTTTTAATGTAATACCTGAAAGTAACAGTTCCATGTTGCTATTGGTCAGTGTTGCATTAACTCTCCCGGTGGAAGCATTGAAGCTAGTAACTGTCAAGGTCATAGGTTGTTTCCTTCCTTTGAAATTATAAGAACCTTTCCATATATAATTTTGGGCAAACACATCATCAGGAACTGTGAATAAATTAA
>VMDO01030856.1:0-20761 GCA_007922755.1 Pedetes capensis
GCACAGCCCAACTTTAATAGTCCTGGAAATAATTATGTTGTTGTTGTTGTTAGGTGCTGTAGAATCGGTATCTGACTCATAAAGACCCTAAGTACAACAGGGGAAACACTATTGTCAGTGCTTTTCTGCTGTTCATAGGGTTTTCAATGGCAGATTGATTTTTGGGAGTGGGTTGCTGGGTCCTTCTCCCAGGAAATAATTATAATAACACCAATAATACCAAAGAATGGTATTAATGTGGATGGACTAGAAAATTCATGTAATAGTACTGACAATGTTAAAAAGAAAGTTCACTACAGAAAAAGTTTCAATCTTAAACATAATTGGAAGCCAAGGCTATATAGAAAACTATTACCATAAAAAGACCAGCAAATGGAAGAGAAATCTTTGGTGGGGGGGGGGTGGGACAGGGCAGGGTAGGAAGTACACAAGAGGGTAAGGGGGAGCTTATCTGTGCAATGTACAACAAAATACATATATGGAAATGTCACAATGAAAAGCAGGTCAGAATGAATCAGATTAAGGTGTACATTAAAAATTTCCAATAAAAAATGGATTGATTACATGTTGAAATAATATTTGCAGTAAATGCTATCAAATTTAAATTCACCTTTTGCCTTATTGTGGTTAAAAATATAGATATGTATAACATAAAATTGATCATTTTAACTAGTTTTATTTATTTATTTATTTATTTATCTATTTATTTATTTTGAGACAGGGTCTAACTATGTAGCCAGGCTGGCCTTGAACTTCAGATCATCCCTCCTCAGCCTCCCACATTCTGGGATTATAGGCGTGCACCACCACACTTGACTCATTGTAACTGTTGTACCCAGCGGCTCCATCCCAGAAAAATACTCCAAGACACAAACAAATGGATTGGGAGCAGAAAAGTTTATTTAGACTGGCTGGCCGGCTACTTTCAGTCCCGGGAGTGGACTTTCGGAAAGCAGCATCCGACTCACAGTGGTTAGGGGCTTTATAGGGTAGGGGAGGAGAAGCAGAATTACAGAAGCAGAAACTTTTTTATGGTAAAAGGGTGGGGGTACAAAGTACAAAGTAAGTTTGTGTTTCCCAGAGTTTAGCTCTTTGCAGGAATTCCCTGAATTTGACCATTTACAAAGTTATCTAGCAAGCATTTATAAAGTTATCTAGCGCTGCCACATTTTTCTTAATTCAGCCCTTCTGCAGGCCCAGCCATCTCATGACACACCTGCCCTTATCAGTTTCTACTGAGGGCTAGTTTCTAGGAACCAGAGTGATTTTGAAGTGACCTAGGCCTGCTATCACATAACCATGTCTAAGTCTGTGGTTCAGTGGCATTAGTTACATTCATATGGTTGTATCCATCGCCACTGTCCCTCTCAAAAACTCTTTGAGATGCACAAGTTAGCAGAGTGCCTGCGTGACCCATACCTCCATGGTTTTTCCCTTTTGTCTTAAGGCTCTATCTTACAGGCACCGTTCTACGAACTCCTTTCTAAGCCTTGCCATAATTCTTAGAAAAGATCACAAGAACAGAATGCTCTGGGACGAATCAAAGGGCTATAGATATGGGCAGTAACTCCCCAAAACTCCCAGACCTCAAGATAATACGAACAGCATACTTTAACAACTCAAAGCCTCACCTTATCTGACTTCCACTTTCTCCACGCCCTCCTTCCCTGCTCGTAATCCACAATAAAAACCTATACCCTGCAACGAATCGGGGTCCTGTCACTGAACCGCTGCGCCCGTGAGGTGTGGTACCCTCGAGCTCGAGCTTTAACAAAGGCTCTGTGTTATTGCATGCGACTTCGGACTCCCTGGTGGTCTTTGGGGAACTTGAACTTTGGGCACAACACACTTCACCTTGCAAAACTGAAACTCTGTTCCCATGAAACAAGAGCTCCCCATTTCTTCCTTTTCTCCAGCGCCTGACACTCACTTCTTAAATTAATAAATGTTAGTGGGGTACAGAGTAGTAAAGCTTTTGCTGTTTCCATTGTGCACCTATTACATCGTTTTTGGTTACACTTATATCAACTTACATCATTTGTGAAACACTTTGATTAATCTGTAGCAAAAATCGTAGGCAATTATGGGTTATATCTCCATTTTCCCCCCATGTATTCGTGGAATTGTATCATGTAACTTAAAATCGTCCTCTCCTTTTTAACCTTCTGTATTATTTTCCTCCCTTCCCCCTTCCATAATCTTTTCTTGAACTGTTAGACTCCTCCCCTCTTCTTTCTACTCATATTTTCCCTTCTCAGATAAGCCCGATTGACTCTCACTCTTTATTTTCTATATCTCTATGGATTTGACTACCCTACGGGCCTCACTCAAGGGTAATCAAGCTGGGTGCAGTGGCCCACGCCAGTAATCCCAGCGACTCGGGAGGCAGAGGCAGGAGGATCACAAGTTCGAGAACAGAGGCAGTCTGCCTAATTTAGTGAGACCCTGTCTCAAAAAGTAAAAAAAAGAAAAAAAAATGCGCTGGGGGTGCAGCTCAGTGGTACAGCATGCTTGCAAAGCATGCAAGCATGAGGCTCTGGATTTAACCCCTAATACTGCAAAACCAAACAAACAAAAAAAACAAGTGGAATCACTGTTAGTGTGTAGATGAGATCCATGATCCTTGTGATATTGCAGAAAAGAATTTAAGCAGCACACATACACACAGAAATAGGGGCAAGAATAAAGTTTATTATAAAAAAGTAATTAAAGAAATATACACCTGAGGGAGGGCGGGCTACTTGGAAAAGAGTAGAGTTTTACTTTTTGATTAGCAGCTCTGGGAGTTTCACATAATTTACTGAGCATGTGGTTGCCCATAATTCACTTGAAAAGCCAATGGAGAGAGAGGATTCAAAACATTAATGCTAATGGTAAACTGAGCCAAGGTTACTCTTTGATCAGAAGAGAGGCCATCTCCTTGGCTGAGGTTGACTGTTATTTGTTAGATAAAGGACTGTTACCTTTTGTGATTGCCCCCCTGTGTAAACATCCCAAGCAAGCCTCCCTAGTTTAACAAGCACCGGTTGGCGCCAGCATCTTGAGCTGACTTCTGTCTTAACAGACTAGCTGTGCTGCTTTCTTGAGTAGGCATGCCTGTCTGAACAAATCTAGGTCTTGGCCCATGGAGCAGGTGCCTATGTTTTAGGAGACTCAAGCTGTGCCATTAGAGGCATGCTCCATGACACCTGGCCTCCACATTTCTTAAAATTAATTTTTTTGGTGGCCTTGGGGATTGAACACATGGCACTGTGCACGCTAGGCTGCACCCCACGCCTTTACTTCTACAATTCTTTAGCAAGTATAAATAATGCTGCCCTAAAAATGGGTGTACAAATATCTGTTCAGGTCCCCGATTGTAATTCTTTGGGGTATGAAGCATGGCGCAGTGTAATTACACCTGTAATCCCAGCGACTTGGGAGGCAGAGACAGGAGGATTGAAGGTCTGAGGCCAGAGGCAGCCTACATAACTTAGTGAGGCTCTGTCTCAAGCAAAAAAAATAAAATAAAAAGTTGACTGGTGGTGTAACTCAGTGGTAAAGTACTTGCAAACTATGCACAAGGCCCTAGGTTCAACCCCCTCCCCTCTCACACAAGCCTCCTCCACCGTCCGGAGTGTTCAGGGAAGAGATGCAGGGCTCCCCACGCCAATCTCTCCAGGCTCCTTGGTGATGGCACAAAGTGTCTCCCCCCGCCAACCAGCCCGGAGGACGTCCACCTGCAGCCACGTCCACATGCCTGGGCCGCTGCTCTCTGTCACTGCTCCACTGTCGACCTCACATCACCGCACTCAGATCGGGCGCCTCATTCCCAGGAGCAGCTCGTCCCCCCACTAGAGGGTTAAAGATGTGCTGCCAGTGTGCAAGCGCTATGGGGCTGAGAAGAGAAGCAGGCAAACAGGCCTCAGAGCCTCCCATCCCACGTTAGCCCTACGGAGCCCTCATCTCTCACACACAGAGCCTCCAAGGAGACAAAGTAACTCCTCTCGCCTTGGTTGCCTATTGATGCCAGGACCAACTGCCCAAACACGGTGGTGGAAAGCAACAGAAATCAAACTGCCCACGTGGCTGGGTTCTTCCTAGAGCCTCAGGGAGCGCTGTTTCCTCACATTTTCCAGCCTCTTTTGGCAACTTGCTTTTCTGAGCAGTGGCCTTAACTTTCTCTTTCGAAGCTACCAGAGTGGCATCCTGAAACCCCTGTGTGCTCCACACTGGTTCTCACCCTCCTCCTCCTCCCCATCTCTCCTGCCTCCCTGTCTCTCTTCCAAGGGAAGGACATTGTTGTTACCTCCCAAGAACCTCCCAAGCTCATGGCCCTTCATGGAGTCTGTAGTGTCTTCCCATGTCCCACATTCATGGGATCTGGGAATGAGGAAGGGGACACCTATGAGGGGACCTTGCTCTGTCCACCACCCTCTCAGGTCTGCTTTGTCCTCTTCCACTAAGTCCTACACATGGGCACCCGGACTGGATCTCTGGCTCTGTCGTGTCATTCCACAGTGACATCCACAGCACCTGCCACCTCCTGAGGGAGAGGTGGGGCATGCCACACCCCAGCACTTCCGAATCTGCTCAGCTGGTGGGAATCACAGAGCAGGGTGGTCACCACGCACCAGCCCTCAGGAGCTCCTGGTCATCAGCACCACGGACAGTGTCTCAGGGCTCTGCTTCCCAGGCTCTGCTGCAGGGAGGAGGCAGATGGGAAAGGAGAGCAGAAAAGCCTTCTCTTTCTCCTCCACCCAGGAAAGATGCAGTGAGAAAGCCATTCCAGGGATGTCCTGAGTCTCACCTCAGCCTGGAATGGCAAGACCCAGTCTCAAAAAACCAAAACCAAACCAAAACAAAACGCATACAGACAAGTAATGGGGAGAGGCAGAGAAAGGAGATTTAATCAATGTCCACATAGGGAAGACGATCAGGTAAAGAGGTCCAGTGGCCCCCAAGTCTGCCTTTGGGGTACTGACATGAGCTGTAGGTGTCAGCAGAGGGAGAATGAGGGCAGGGGTAAGACGTCTGCATAACTACGCAGTCCTGTCACAGAGTGTCTGCTTGATCGTGACCTCAGGTCCAGTTTTGCAAGGTGGTCTCCAGAAGCTGCCACCACTGCCATTGCTTGAGGGGAACAGTCTGGTTCCCACAAGAGGATTATTCCTGCCCCAGAGTAGGACCCTGCCATCACAGATAATCATCCTAGCCTCATTTTCAGATGGGCTGACCTCTGAGGCAGTTTCAGTCCCTCATCACAGAGAGGTTTATCGACCAGTCCTGGCCTTTCAGGGTAGAGCGCTGTTCTGCACTCTCTGAGGACCCGGGTTCAAACCCCAGCCCTGCCCAAACAGGAGGAGGATGTGAGAATCCACTCTCCAAGCCATCTCAAAATAAGCAGCCACTGAGAACATTTACAGGGTCTTCTATGAGAAGCAATTTTGAAACAATAATCCCAGCAGCTTGGGAGGCAGAGGTAGGAGGATCGCAAGTTCGAGACCAGAGGTAGTCTGTGTAATTTAGCGAGACCCTATCTCAAAAAGTAAAAAAATGGGCTGGGAGCACAGCTCAGTGGCCCAGCACTTGCAAAACACACAGGCGCAAGGCCCTGGGTTCAATCCCCAGTATTGAAAAAAACCCTATCAGGGTTGCTATGAGTCTGATCGACTCGACGGCACCTAACAACAATGCTCACTGCAGCAGTCATCACAATATGGAATTCATGGAGACAACCCAAGTCTCCATCAACAGATGAATATACAGACAAAGGTGTCATATAAATACATGGGAATATTAACCATAAAAATTAAGTTTTGTTACATGCTAAAACATGGGTACCTGCAGCTGTACCACTGTGGCGTCCAATCCCATCAGATCTCCAAAGCTAACTAAGGTTGGGCCTCGTTAGTATTTGGATGGGAGCCAGCCTGCCAACACCAGGTGCTATAGGCTTGGGAGAAGGACCGGCAACCCACTCCCAAAAAACAATCAGCCATTGGAAACCTTATGAATAGCAGAGAAGTACAACTATAGTGTTTCACCTGTTGTACATAGGGTCACTGGGAGCTGGACACCAACTTGATGACACCTAACAACAATAACAACAATAACATGGGCAAACCAGGGAAAACATTATTAAGAAAAAAAAATCGTTCCTGTTTGTAGGGCACTGCCTAGAGAGGCAGTTTGCCCTGGGGCCTATCTAGGCCCCTTGGAGGACTGAGGCTTGTTCCCCAGGCAGCCACCTTTGCCTTACATCTGGGAACTCAGGGTCATTGAGCTCCCCAAGATGGCACTAGCATCTAATCTCTTGCCTTAGACCCCTCGACACTGATTGTTGATGTTGTTGATAGGTGCCGTGGAGTCAGTATCCGACTCATAGCGACCCTCTATACAACAGGGGAAACACTATTGTCAGTGCTTCTCTGCTCTACATAGGGTTTTCAATGGCAGATTGATTTTTGGGGGGAGGTTGCCAGGTCCTTCTCCCAAGCCTGCAGCACCTGGTGTTCCCGGCGGTCTCCCATCCAGGTACTAACCAGGCCTGACCCTGCTTAGCTTCCGAGATCTGACAGGATGAGATGCCACAGGGCTACAGCTGCAGGCCGACACTGATGGGCTGTTTCCAAACCCCTGAACGGTTCCTGATTGGACCATTCAGGAACCATTCCTGATTGGCTACTTTTACAAAAACCAAATTTGTATATCCCCTCTGATTGGCTGAATCCCGTATGGGGATTGGTCCCTGGCTAGCCCCAGAAGAGTATATAAGGGCGGGACACAGAGCAGTCTGGGTCCATTCCATCGACTGGAATAGACAAGGAAACAATAAAGAGCTGTTGGAGCAGAGCACTTGGAGTGGGCATCTTCACTGGGAAGAAAGAAGCAAGGAGCCACCATGGGCATAAGCCTCTGAGTCTGTCTTTCTCAAGGCTTCTCAGAACCGCCGTGGGCATAAGCCTCCTTTTCTGGTGGTGCAGCTCTTGGGTGCTCAGCTCCCCCTCACCAGAAGACAGATCTTTGGTGGCTGTTTCCCGCTCACTTCCGGAGCGAGTCCAGTGGTAGGGCGACCCCCCACACCTGGCACCCAAACAGGGACTATTGGAGACAACGAGGGACCTTTATCGGCTTCGCCCGGACCCGTTTCTAGTCACTGGACTGGTGAGAGCCCCCTTGTCTGTCCATTGTCCTATGTCCATCCTGTTTGTCATTTGTCTTGTCAGTTTTGCCTGTCCTGTGTGACTCATTAGTGACCACCCCTCCATAGTAATAAAGCTCACCTTCTGTCTTTCCCTTCCTCAAGCAGGCTTGAACAGGGCTGTTGAGTGTGTCCCCTGTAGTGTCCACGTCTTGTGTGTGGGCTGCTCCGGGTGGGGGGAGAAGTAACTAACGGAGTTTTTGTATCAGTATTTGTCTCTGTCCTTTTATTTCATGTAGCATGCGCATAACTCACTCACGGGTTGGGACCTCTGTACGTCAGGACCCAACAGGCTGTGGAACCCTATTTGGGATGGCTACAGGTTCGGGACGCCCCGTTCGTCGGGATGGTTGGAATTCCTTCGGGACCCAACTAGATGGGACTCCCCTAAGGGGCTCATCCTGGCCACTGGCTTCACGCCCTGGTAATTTGGCTTGGAGTCCTGATCATTTTAGTCAGTCAGGTAATAGACAGCGATGAATGGCTTTTTGGTTAACAATTTGGCTTAGTGGCAAATGGGTTTTTGGCCAAACGGCAAGGAGCCTCCTCTCAGAGGGACTCCCCTCCTCTCAGAGGGACTCCGGGGTAACTTAAGGGGAACAAAAGGGAGATTCCTTTTGGAGGACTCCAGGGACTAAGGGGGTGCCTCTTGGAGGGGCTCTGAGAAGTTAATAGCATTTCACGGGTCAGAGTTCCTCTCAGAGGGCTCAGCGGGGGGTGGGGCGGTAGGAGTGGCCTCATAGAGAACTCTGAGAAGGAAGGAAAAACTGATTGTGACTCCTCCAGGAACCCACACGTGGGGCTTAGAACGGTCTCTCCCCTGACCTCCCAGTTTCACTTTTCACAGGAGCACTTGCAGTTAATTCGGGACCCCTTTTCCGGGGACCCAACCAGTTGAGAGGCCAGTTGACTCGGGTTTGAGGGACCTCCCCCACTCAGGACCCAAATAGGCTTAAAAATGGGGAACAAACAGGCCACGCTGATAGAGAGGTGCAGTACATGCGCACCCGGTTAGAGGCGAACGGCATCTTCGTCTCTGAGGCAGAAGCCTCCAGATTTTGGGGTAGAATAAAAATACTGGCACCATGGGTGGCCAAAAGGGACATCTCCGACCCCACCATGTGGTCGCAGTTCGAAATTCAAACCAGAATGACTCTGGCAGGGGGAAAAGGCGACTTCTCGACTTCTCGGAAACCTTTATCCAAAGGCTGGCAGCACTGAGGCAGGGGGAAGGAAAGGAAAGGAAGCAGGAAAAAGAAAGAGCAGAAGGGGCCCCAGAGGCCCTAATGGTGCGACCATCAAGACATCCCAGGGGGAAGGAGTTAATTCAAAAGGGGATGGCGGGAATAAGCCTCCTTTGGAAATTAGCCCCATGGGGGAGGGGCTTCCCCCCAAATCCCCTCTCAGACAGGAACCCCCTCCAGAAATGCACCCGGGGGGGGGGGCGGCTATATCCCAACCTTAGCCTCCTCCCCTCTTACCCGGGAATGGGACCCCCTATGCCCTTAGGTATAGGCCAGTAGATGAGAGGCCCAAATGAGGCCAGGGACAGATGTCAGGCCTATCCTGTCAATCTAGTGCCTACCCCCGAAAGACCCCAAATGTGGTATCCCCATGAAAGCAAAAACTTAAAGGAGCTCAGGACGGCAATAAAGGAGGATGGACCCCATTCCTCCTGGACTAGGACCCTACTAGAGGCCCTAAGCCTAAAAATCAACACCCCTCAGCACTGGAAGGACATCACCAGGCCAGTCCTTCCTGGGCCCGCCTTCGTACAATGGGGGGCCTATTATAAGTACGAGTGTGAGCAGCAGGCCAACCGGATTGCTCACAATGGGGTTGCAATCGGATTGGACTGTCTGCTCAGAGAGGGCCCCAGTTACTCCATGGTACCCTACAATCCATGGCCCCAGCACAAAGCTTCGACCAGATACATCTATGTGCCCTGAGGGCTTGGAGCAGACTTCCCCATAAGGGGACCATCCCTGACCTAACCTCCCTCCGATAGCAGGCCAATGAGCCCCTCCCAGACTTCACAGACCGGGTATCCAAGGGCCTAGAGCAAAGGATGTTTGGGATCGAGGAAGAGGCCAAGAAACAGCTATTAAAAGGCTTAATATGGGATGGCATGATGAGCGAATATAAAACAGCCTGCCAGGGAGTGAAAGAGTCAATAGAGGACTGGATAGTGGTGACCCAGGATATTGGCTCTTCAAGCCACACTGCTGCTATGACAGCTCAAATGATCACAGAAAGCAACAAGGAAATGGCAAAGGCTTTTGCCGCCGCCATCCAGGACAACAGAGAGAAAGAGGAAAAGCCCCATGACAACACGACAACGAAAGAGTTGATACAGGCATTTACCACCACCATAAGAGAGGACAAGCAGGAGAGACGGGAGGGGAAAAGAGGGCCATATCATTATTGTAAACAAGAGGGACACTGGAAGGGAGAATGCCCAAGGAGAGGGGAAAATAAAAACAGAAGGGGACCTCCAAATCTATGCCCATGGTGCAAAAGGGGGTATCATTGGAAGTCAGAGTGCAGGTCAAAGACGCATAAGGATGGTACCTCCCCCTCCCAGATTTAAACTAAGCATGGGGCATCTCTCAGCCCGACAACAAAGAGACAAAAATGAGACACCGGTGTTATGGACAGTCCCCATTAGATGTGATGACAGCCCCAAACTCCAAATTAAAATAGGGAACAAACATTCATTTGCTTAATAGACACCAGGGCACAAAGAACTGTACTCAGGAGGGAGGAAGTACCTGAGTTTTGGGGGCTAATATCAGGGCCCACTATAAAAGGAGTAACTGGGGTGACCCGAGCATTAACCACTAAGGATTGGGTTCCCTGGGAGGACCCCGAGGGACATAAAGGTAAAATAAAGCCCTTGATAACTAATGGAGAAATAAATCTGCTGGGGCATGACATCCTTGGGCAGATAGCCACATTGCTATAACCAACAGACAGGCACAGAAAAATATCACAAATAGATGTCCCCAGTCCCCAGCAACTCTACCCCAAAAAGTCCCCCAGGGAAAAGATACATAATGACTACCACCATCAAAAACAATGATACTGTTAATAATAATATCATTACTAATGATATCACTGATAATAACATTGCTGATAATATTGTTCCTAGTGACACTGTTGGTGATAACAAACATAAACCAAGAAAACGTAAATGCAAATCAAAAGAGCGCAATGGTGGGGTGGATGGGATTGTGAATGCTAAAGGTGTACGCTCTAGCAATAAGTTAACTTCTGTTAACAAACAAACTGTAAAATGCTCTCGGTGCCTTTTGTGACATTCTAAAAACAGATTGCTAGATGTAATGACTTGTCATCATAAATTTTGTATGGACTGTTTATGACAATACCTAAAAAGAGAAACCTCTGAAGATAAGGTTGATATTAGATGCCTAAAATGTACTGGAAAGTTTGATTCGCATTATATTAACTTCATATTAAGTGATGATCTTGATAGAAACATATGAAAAACTTATGCTGAAAGATCCTGATTGTAGATGGTGTCCAACTCTAGATTGTGAGTATGTCACGGAAGCAATTACAAATGACAACTGTCCGAAATTAACTTATGGGAAAAAGAGCTATAAAACAGAGTTTTCCAACCATGGTAAACAGATTTGGTATCCCAGCCAAACCTGGGATATTACCCCACAAGAGGAAACACAAAGTTTACAATGAAAAACAATGTGTTCTTTATCCATTGATCATAATCAAAGGCCCAAATCAATAATTAATGATATAAAGCCATGTCAAAAAGATGCTACCTCTATAATAGAGATAAATGATAAAAACTATAATCACATGACATGTATTGTTGATAACTGTAAGAATATCTCTGATTCAAATTGCCTAAGTCTGTCAAATTATATGTTTTGGGCAAAGAAACCTTGGAACCAAAAGAAAAAAATCTCATGGCAACAAAGAACCCTTGTTGATGTTTCTGATGAAACTGATTTGGTAACATTGTCTAAATTTGTATCTCCTATAGTAGCCACAATGTCTCTAGATATTGATGTTTCTATTATGTTAAGTTGTAGTACTGATCTAACTTCTGTCTATCAAAATAAGAGTTATGGAGTCTCAACAGATAATAAAACCAATAAAATTTAAATTTAATGATAAAACTGATATGTTGTTGTTGTTGTTAGGTGCCGTAGAGTCAGTATCCGACTCATAGCGACCCTCATAGGGTTTTCAATGGCTGACTGTTTCGGGATTGTCTTGGGAGTGGATTGCCACATCCTGCTCCCATTTTTCGGTGCTGGGAATTGAACTCGGGACCTCAGAGACTGCAGCGTAGCACTCTACCAACTGAGCTAAATCCCAGCCCAAAATTGATATGTTGTTGTTGTTAGGTGCTGTCGAGTCAGTATCTGACTCATAGCGACCCTCTGTACAACAGGGGAAACACTATTGTCAGTGTTTCTCTGCTGTTCATAGGGTTTTCAATGGCAGAGTGATTTTTTTTGGGAGGGGGTTGCCAGGTCCTTCTCCCAAGCCTACAGCTTCTGGTGTTCCCAGGCGGTCTCCCATCCAGGTACTAACCAGGCCCGACCCTGCTTAGCTTCCGAGATCTGACGGGATCGGATGCCACAGGGCTATGGCTGCAGGCAAAAATTGATATAGGAACTAATAAAACTAATATAACTATAAATATGATACCAATAGCTAAATTAAGACACAACCCTAATGTAAGAGGAAAAAATGTCAATGGGCTAACAATTTAAATGTAAATACAAGCCACATAGATCAAATAAGAGTCGTTAGAGACGATCCAAATAAAACAACTAACACCATGGCATTAATTAAAACTAATATAACAGACAGTCTGTCAGGAAATGCCAATTTAGCTGTTTTAGCTTTTTTCAGGCTTCTTGCCTTTATGGATCCAGCAGTTGTGGCTGTGCAACAACTCAAAATCCAAAATGATAGATTGGAACAAAAAATAAATTGGCTAACAGAAAAAGATGTTAAACAAGTATCACATTAAATAAACTACAAAATAAGATACAAGATTTATCTTTAAAAGTTGATCAATATCAAAACACTATTAAAGAATTACAAATACAGATTAAATTAAAAACAAAAGAGGCCAATAAAAAAGATAAACAAATAAATTTATTAAATTCTGTCTTAATGAATAACCTTATGACATCGGCCTGGTTAGCCCAGTTGGCAAAACATGGAACTCCTAATCTCAGACCAGCTCAGACTCAAATATCTAAAACAAAAACTAATAATATTATTTTACTATCCATAGTCAAATACTGGGGTCAACTTCCTCAACCTCCAGAGATTCAGATACAACAAAAAGATCCAATATCCCCTAATGTCCAGGTAAACCATAAACATAGCCTTTTACAAAATCTTTTAGCCATGATCTTTCATATTTTGGCTATGATCTCTTATCCCTTTTCTTTAATAAAAGAACAAGGGGGGGGGACAACACCCTCCAAATGGTATTAGCTAAGATGTCCTTGGGGCTGGGATTTAGCTCAGTTGGTAGAGCGCTGCGCTGCAGTCTCTGAGGTCCTGAGTTCAATTCCCTGCACCGCAAAAATGGGAGAAGGACCTGGCAATCCACTCCCAAGGCAATCCCGAAACAGTCAGCCATTGAAAACCCTATGAGGGTCACTATGAGTCAGATACCAACTCGATGGCACCTAACAACAACCCAACAAGATGTCCTTGACTTTAAAATTTTTTTAAATAAATTTTGAGTCTCATATATTTATACATTGGGGCCATATTTTTAGGCCACCAGAAGCAACAAAAATGACAAAATTGGTTCTTAAACCTCAAACAATTATACTTTGGGGTCATCATCCCGGGAGACCTGAAATAATAATTATACTTTGGCCAGCAAAAATAATAATTTATCAAGTTATCCTATTAGTGCTTTTAATGTTTTATTTCTGTATTAGTATATGTATCCCTCACATTATACCCAAGAAAAGGAACAAGGACCTCCATGGACCAGATGCTATTCAACAACCAGGATGAGACATCAACCTCCAGAGACATCAACATCATTCCACCCTTTCAGAGGCTCAGGGAACATCGCGGAAGAGGAGGCGGAAAGATTGTATGAGCCAAAGGAAGGGATGGAAGTTAAGATCTGTGATGAAGGACAAGTCTACAGGAATGAAGATACCACCAGGCAAGAGAGGACATCCTTGACAATGGTATACATCAAATGGAAGATTAACTAATCCAAATGGAGGACTTTTTAAAAAAACTTTGGGATATTTATTATTTTGTAAATAGTTGTATAGAGTTCCTATTGCTATGTAAGCCTTTATTGTATCCCACTGTGCGACTGCCCCGTGTACCAAGAGTGTTATGTAAGACCAATTCGAGGCTCCTTTTAATATAAATTAAGGGGGAGATGTAGGGCACTGCCTAGAGAGGTAGTTTGCCCTGGGGCCTATCTAGGCCCCTTGGAGGACTGAGGCTCTTTCCACAGGCAGTCACCTTTGCCCTACATCTGGGAACTCAGGGTCATCGAGCTCCCCAAGATGGTGCTGGCATCTAATCCCTTGCCTCAGACCCCTCGACACTGATTGGCTGTTTCCAAACCCCTGAACGGCTCGTGATTGGACCATTCAGGAGCCACCCCTGATTGGCCACTTTTACAGAACCAAAATTTGCATATATCCTCTGATTGACTGAAACCCGTCTGGGGTGACCGCCCAATTGGTCCCCGGCTAGCCCCAGAAGACCATATAAGAGCGGTACACGGAGCAGTCTGGGTCCATTCCATCGACCTGAACAGACAAGGAAACAGAGTTGTTGGAGCAGAGCATTTGGAGTCAGTGTGCGTATGGTTGCTGATGGGTGCGTATGGTTCAGTGGGAAGAAAGAAGCAAGGAGGCGCCCTGGGCATAAGCTTCTGAGCCTGCCTTTCTCAAGGCTCCTCAGAGCAGCTGTGCGCATAAGCCTCCTTTTGGCAGTGCAGCTCTTGAGTGCTCGGCTCCCCCGACCAACGGATGGGTCTTTAGTGACTGGTTCCTGCTCACGGCCTGAGCAAGTCCAGTGGCAGGGCGATGCCCCACACCTGTTTGCATACCTTCATTTATATGAAATAACTAGAACAGGAAATTCATAGAGACAGAAAGTAGATTAGAGGTTTGCAGGGGCTAAGGAGGAGTTACTTTTTCTGGTTAGAGTTTGAGCTCAGGTGATGAATAATTCTGGAGATAATAGTAGTCATTATATAGTTTACTGTAAATTTCAGCATTTATTTGTATAGTTAAAATGATTATATAGCATTTTAAAATTAGAGATATTTTATAGCAATTCTTAAAGGTCTTTAGAGAAGATGTAGAAAACACATTTACATTGGTCAAATAATCTTCACCGTATTCACACACTGGGAGAAGGATGTGGCAGCCCACTTCT
This sequence comes from Pedetes capensis, assembly GCA_007922755.1. NCBI lineage: Eukaryota > Metazoa > Chordata > Mammalia > Rodentia > Pedetidae > Pedetes > Pedetes capensis. The sequence continues at coordinate 14,624 of VMDO01030856.1, forward strand.
GAAATAATCAGCCATTGAAAGTCCGATGAGGGCTCTCTTTTCTTTTCCTCTCTCATCCTCTCTCTTTCTGTTCCTCTGCTCTTTTCTCTCTTCAGCAACCATACGCACATCTTTCCCTTCCCCTCTCTCTCTCTCTCTCTCTCTCTCTCTCTCTCTCTCTGGCTTACCACCTTCTCTGTCCATCCAAGGCACCTTTCATTCTAAAAGCCTGCTTAACTCCCCTGTTCTCAGGCTTCTTCACCTTCCCCTGGGGAATGGAGACATCCTTACACCAATTCACCCAGAGAACGCAAGTTTTTCTAAGTTCCTTTGCAGATCTACCTCAGCTTCTTCAGGTGCCTCAGCTTTCTCTATAAATTCTCCTCAAAGGAGTACTATTTTTAATAAGCCTGCAGCCATAGCCCTGTGGCATCCAATCCCATCAGATCTCGGAAGCTAAGCATGGTCGGGCCTGGTTAGTACTTGGATGGGAGAATGCCTGGGAACACCATGTGCTGTAGGCTTGGGAGAAGGACCTGGCAACCCACTCCCAAACATCAATCTGCCACTGAAAACCCTGTGAACAGCAGAGAAGCACTGACAATAATTGTTTTGCCTGTTGTATGTAGGGTCGTTATGAGTTTGATACCGACTCAATGGCACCTAACAATAACAGCATTTTCAATAACCCCATTCTATACTCTACTATAATAAAAAGGAAACCCTACGAGTGTCACTATGAGTCAGACCTGACTTGATGGCACCTAACCACAACATACGCACACACAGACCCGTTAGGATCTTCTGGGCAAAGAGATGCAAGGATTTAGAGTGAAGAGACTGACCGCCAAGGGCAGACGCTGCCTCCACAGCCAGCGCCCTCTCCCTTAAGTCTCAAGAGACGCGTCCTTGGACTTTCCTTTGAAAGTCAGCTCAGCAGCTCCTCCTGAGCAGGCGCAGTTCTGACTCTGGACAGAGAGGCTCCAGGACCACCCACATCCTGTCCCTAGACTCACCCTGCGCTGGATGGAGTCAGGCAGCCTGGAGGCCCGCAGTGAACAAGACCCAGAATGACCCTCCCTGCAGCCCCGGGGTCACAGCCCACCAGTCCCAGGGGTCGGGTGTGGCTCACACCATTTCAAGTCTGGTCAGCATTCCTGCGGCAACTCCTGACGCTGGCTGCAGGTCTCCTCACAACCTCCAGGGGGCGACATTGGGACACACAGACAGCACTCACCAAATGAAATCCCTGAGCCATGAGCTAGGCTTTGGCTCAGGAGGTGGCGATGCAGCCTGGTTTCCATCCTTTGCTCTAACAGACCCCACTGGGTCACTGTCAGGTGCCTCCCTGTCCTGTATGCTCCTTTCTGGGCCTCTGAGGACGCTGCTCTGCCAGGTGTCTTCGTGCTGCCCCCTCCCTCCTGGCATGACTCATGGGCAAAGACAGGGTGACTAGAGGAGAGTCGGCCAGGCAGAAGACAGAGGCCACAGTCAGGGAGGTCATGGGCAGATCTGCGTAGGCTCAGCCAATGCACAGAGCTGGAGGGTCTCCCTGAAAGCCTCCCTAGGGTGATGGAGCCCAGGGCCACCACACTTCCACCGCCTCTGCACCTCCACTGCACAGCCCTCTCTTCCAGAACACATCGCCCCCCGCACGCCTGGGACCTAAGCCTCCTTCTGAGGCTCTTGGACCTGTGTCTCTATCCGTGGATCAGAAGTCAGTCGGGGAACATCAGACATAGAAGGCACAACCCACCACTGCCACCTGTCATTGCTTGTTGCTGTTGTTAGGTACCATAGAGTCGGTATCCGACTCATAGCGACCCTACTTACAATAGGTGAAACACTATTGTCAGGGCTTCTCTGCTTTTCATAGGGTTTTCAATAGCTGATTGATTTGGGAGTGGGTTACCAGGTCCCGACTCCCAAGCCTACAGCACCTGGTGTTCCCAAGTGGTCTCCCATCCAAGTAGTAACCAGGCCCGACCCTGCTTATCTTCCGAGATCTGACAGGATTGAATGTCATTGCTTAGCTGGCCCCTTTCAAGCTTCCAGAGCCATCTCTGTCACCTTCCTGCTGGGAGTAAATCCAACCTTGCCAAAGTAGCTGATAACACTGGCAAGACCAGGAGTCCAGAGTCCAGCTGGGTTTCTGTGTCACAAAAAGGAAACACACCTCAGGGTGGGGGGACCCTGGGAACTCAGTGAGTGCTGTTAACAGTCCCAAGGCCAGGACACAGCAGAGTGCTGCTCTGGGGCACACCAGTCATTCTCTCAGGTGACAGGGGTCCCTAGCAGCCTTCTTCCAGAGTGGTCTGAAATACCCGACACATCACACAAAGGAAGAGGAAGACAGACAGGAGGCAGAACTGGGAGGGGAGGGCACACAGAGGCCTCCTGGACACAGACACGCCCCTGGCTCTCACATGAGGTGCAGATTGCTTCAGCCTGGGAGGAGCCCCAGTGCAGGGGAAGGACTACAGAGCTGACCCCCTGAGTGGCAGCGCTCTTCTGCACAGAAGGAAGACCGAGCAGGCAGAAGACACCATGACACTCTTCTCAGCCCATCTCCGCAGAGGCTTTGGCCCCTGGCAGGGGCTCCTGCTCACAGGTGAGGCGACCATTCCCTAGGGGCGGGGTGGGTGAAGTTCAAGAACTCCTGGCGGGTACTGGGGAGGGGACACGGGGCTTCTCTCTGGAGCCTAAAGAGAGAGGACACAAAGTCACCGAGGTCCGGCAACAGGAAACTCTCATCGAACTGGAACTGGTGAGGGAGGAGTGAAAGCGCAATTGTTCTCTGTTCCCAGTCAGTCACCACTGGCCAGGATGATTTGAAAATTGATGTTGACCCCTGTGTCAAGGAGACTCTCCAAATAAAAGCCACAATGTGGGCTTTAGCCACTAAGCTTAGCCATCAACCCCAGAGAGTGGCAAATAAAACCCTGAGCAGGCAGGCCCCGGGGACACGGGTCTGCTCCTCCACAGCGATCTGAGCCGGTGCCACGCACTGGGGCTACAACAGACATCAGACGAGTCTCGGTTCTCACAGAGCCCTCGTTCTAGAGGACAGGAAGACAGAGCAAGAAAGACATGTAGATGGTGAGGTGGCGGGGGGAGCGGGGGGCGGGGGGGGGTTGACAGGAGCCAGGGAGGGAGCAGAGCAGGGACAAGAGAGAAAGTGTGGACGCAGGGTCTCTAGATGGCGTTGGCAGGGAAGGCGTCTACCCAGGGTGCCTGAGCGGAAGCAGGGATCTGAGGGGGCGAGAGGTGAGCTGTGGAGACCCCTGGGAGAGGAGTTCCCCATGGAGCAAGGGACAAGTTCAGGGGCACTGAGGGAACAGAGGTCATACTGGTGACCTTTACCCAGTAGGAGATGCGCGCGCGCACACACACACACACACAGAGTCACACATCCCAACACATGGGGATGAAGACACCTGCTAAGGACCCAGGGCCTCACGTTTCTACCCTGTACCAAACCCCCTGTATTGATGGCTTTCTCTCTCCCTGCTCCTAGCCTCTCTTTTAGCTTGGAGTGTTCCCACCACTGCCCAAATCACTATTGAAGTGGTGCCCTCCAGTGCCACTGAAGGGAGCCACGCTTTTCTCCTTGCGCACAATCTGCCAGAGAATCTTCAAGGCTATCGCTGGTACAGAGGGGAAACACCTTTGGACGACCGTCGGATTTTAGCATATGTAATAGCCACTCAAGTAAGCACCCCAGGGCCTGCATACAGCCGTCGAGAGACCGTGTACCCCAATGGGTCCCTGCTGATCCAGGACCTCACCAAGGAGGACACGGGATTCTACACCCTACAAAGTGTAGACCTAAATCTTGAGAGTACAGAAGCATCGGGACAGCTGCACGTCTACCGTGAGTGACTCTCCACCAACTCTGGGTGCTGGGGTGCGTACTGATTCCACTTCACACACACAGGACTGTCAGGCCTGGGCTGTGGCTGGCTGCCTCCCCTCTGCATTATGACCCCTTGTTGGGGTTTGAGTATTTAGTGCAGGACACACAGACGGGAGAAAGACTCCAGCAGATCAGAGTCTTCCATCTGAATCCACCAAGCAGAGAGAACCAGGCTCGGGTGGGGTCCCTCGGCCCAGGGAGTTGCTCCCCAGGATCAAGGCCCTCAAAACTCCTTTCCAAAGCCACCAGGGCCTGGCTGAGGGGTCCCCTGGGATCTTCTCAGAGAGCTCAGCCCTAGGAAGTCCCTTCTCCAGGCCTCTGTCCCCAGTCCTCCCTCCAAGTGACCCTGGGAAACTTGTAGCCAGGGATGGGTTTTGGTCGCCTGGTCAGGGCTGACTGGGGTCAACAATTTTCAGGCTGCCCACACCTCACAGCTCCCACACGTGGTCATCAGCAGGGCTCGGCCCCAACAGCCACATCTGGGCCAGGACACAGCCTGGGCCTTCACCTAGGGCTTGATGTGGACGGCAGAGAGGGAGGTTCCTGGGCCATTAGCCAACTGCCCCGTAAGACTAGGAGACCTCACAGGGAGATCAGTGTCCCCAGCAGGAGGAACAGAAAGGTGAAGATCCCCCCCGAAAGGCCTGGTCCACCAGCGTTCAGGCCCATTGAGGCCTTTCTGGGAGACAACCTATAATGTGGTATGTTGTTGGTGCCATTGAGTTGGGTCCGACTCATAACGACCCTATGTGCAACAGAATTAAACATTCCTGGACCCTGTGTCATGCACATGATTTTTTTTGTATTTACAAACTATAATATTGTTGTTGTTGTTAGGTGCTGTAGAGTCGAGTCTGACTCATAGTGACCCTATGTACAGCACGTGATTGTCAATTCTGTGCCAGGCACACAATCTTATTTATATTTAAGCTCATTGTTGCAGACACTGCATCAAATGATAATGTTGTTGTTGTTGTTGCTAGGTACTGTCAAGTCAATGTCCAACTCATAGTGAGCCTAAGTACAACAGGCAAAACACTATTTTCAGGGTTTCTCTGCTATCATAGGGATTTGAATGGCAGATTGATTTTTAGGAGTGGGTTGCTGGGTTCATCTCCCAAGCCTATAGCACCTGCTGTTTCCAGGTCGGCTCCCATTCAAGTACTAACCAGGCCTGACCCTGCTAACTTCTGAGATCTGACAGGATCGGATGCCATAGGGCTACGGCTGCTACAGGCCAAATGATAATAGATGCTGTATACTTGCACAGCTCCTTATACCAAGCTTTAGGATATGCTATTGTGACTATTTTAAGGTAATTCACAGGTAACATGGCATGTCAGATATCATTTACTGTGTATATTATCTTACTGAAGAAAAACTGCAGCACTAGAGAACGCAATTATTGATTCACACCGTCCATGTGCTCACACAGCCCGTGGCTGACACATCTGAGGCACAAGATAGCTGTCTCCAGCTTCAGCCCCACTTCCGGTGCTAGGGGCCCTATTGGGTTATCTGCAGGCCAGAGACCAGCTCTTGGTTCAGAGACTGAATGTCCAGGCCTTCTTGGCAGAGGGCTGATCCACCCCTCCCTCAGTAGACTTGAAATCATGTGTTTCCTGGTGTGCTGGCTGTCACTCCCCATGGAGGATAAGGAAAGCCTTTGCTTTCTTCCTCCCCACTAGACCCTGCAACCAGCACAGCGCCCAACATATAGCGGATGCTCAATAGTTTGTGAGGAAGGAGGGATGGAATGCAGACTGAATGAGTGAACGGCCCAGAACCCCTTCAGAGATGGGAGCCTACATGCAGAGTCCCAGCAGATCCTGGCCACACCTGCTCCCTGACCCCCAAGGAGGCTGAGACCCTGGTCCATCCCTCTCATCACCTGCTCCTAAGGCCACCCCAGAGCCACGTCCCGTGATGACCCTGGGCTGCGGGGCTGGGGAGCCCCTCAGGGTATGGCTGGTTCTGTTCTGAGGCAGCCATGGGGTTCTTGGTCCCTGAGGTCTTTGAAGTCACTGCAAGCCCAGGGCTGTCTCTGCTCCTTCCCTGCCCCTCATCTCCTCACCGCTCAGACCAATGACTGACTGTCCTGTTCCCTTCCTGTTACTATGTGGGGCCTTCTTCCCTCTGCGGACAGTAATAAAGGGCACAGAAATCAGCTGAAGCCGTCACCACAGTGAGGCTCCAGGAGGGTCCAATGTCCCCCACTGAGAAGGAGTCTCCACGGCACCCGC